>JARPRG010000606.1:48177-79518 GCA_031001745.1 Hartigia nigra | reverse complement strand
AAGATCGTGTTCAGAGAGACCGAGGGGTCGAGCCGTATACTAGGCGCGGCCCGCTTGTTACCATTAGCGCAGATAGGAACGGCAACGAGCGCCGCGGCGGCCTATCCGATGGTGTGCAGTGATATTATTTACCGGGAACACGATTCAATAAAGCATTCTATAAAATCATCGGTTATTAATTTGACGCTCGCGCGCGCGCCGGGGGGTGATTGCTGGCTCACCGCAGGGTGCCCTTATCCCCCGTATCGTTGATCCCCGTGCCGATACACCATTCACAGAGTCACACGCAGAGTACACACCGAATGTACCTTCCCACCCCTCCAACCCCCGCCCTTCTACTTCCCCACCAGTCTATACCCAAGTCTCGGGATATTTTACCACCACCTGTCTATCTGCTTTATTACTGTCATCGCTGCTATAGACTCGCGCAACATCCTACGAACGGCCAGTGAACAACGCGAACGTTCGCGAATGGAAACACACGCGTGAATAACGAACAAGAAGACGGCCGTTTCATTGTACGGGTAAAAAAAAAAAAGAGTTCTGACATACGCGTATTGATCAATATGCGGGGAAAAGGCAGTGAGGGAATTTATAACAAGAGATTTCTGATACTGTGAACTACGGATCGATCGGGGTTGAGCAATTTTTTTAGAGCTTTTATACATTTTCTATGTCTCCTGTGAGTGCGACAGAGACGAACTTATGGCTCTTGACGTGCGTAATGATTTAACGTATCGTAAAAGAAGGATTCTAAAGGAAAATTGTTTTAAAACAAAAATTTTGAAATTCGTTTTAAAAAAATTGGATAGGTTCGTCGTAGAAATATTTCGCGAAGCATTGTCAGACATTACGGTCAAGTCGATGGCGGTTCTATGACAGCTGTCAAATTTGACAGATGCTCTTCTCAATCAGGTAACTCCGCATATATGTAGAATTGCAAAATGCATTAATACTTCTGGTAAGTCGTATAAATAGTAAGACTACACTGATCGGACAAGATCAAGGGAGCCGCAAAAAAAAAAAGAATGGAGGCGACAGGCAACACGTTGACATGTTTCAGCGTGACTCGTCAGCTAACGTGGAAATGACGGCTAATTAGTACCACGGTTAATTGAGTAGAGTCATGTGAAATCATGAATGAAGACTTAATATGTGTCGTGTGCCCCATACATCTAACGGTTCCGGTTTGACATCGAGATCCCAAGGTGCGAATCTGACGCTGGCATTTATCGCGCGATAACACGTGGGAGGCATTTCCAATGATTTTACAAATGAGAAAGAGCAACGTGCCGCAGCGGAAAAGCGTAGAGTCATACAAGAAATCTTGCGGGACTCTGCACAACGAGAGAGAGAGAGAGAGACAGATAACGTACGCCACAAATGCCGGCAACGATACACGTCAATAAACAATGATTTCGTCAGCCTCGAGACGGACCGGAAGCTTCTTCAGGAAGTCTATGAATTTTCCGAGCCCGTCAGAAAGGAAGTCATGTGAAAGTAGAACACGTGGGAATTTTGGGGGGGGACCACGTGCTCCACACTGAGAATCAAGTAAATGCTAGGCACAGTCGCCGGACCTATATTCAGTTTTTACCACTCACGCGTACGAATCCTATACAATTATAATAAGTCAGTTTCTTCTGTAAAGAACTGTACATACGTGACTGCCAGAAGGAACGGCATCGCGTGGAAAGTTCCCGACTTTTAATCTGCAGCTAATCGCGATACGTGTTCGATTAACGTCGGCAGTTGTTTTTACTTCATTTCTAAGGTATCCAGTTGGTTTACGTCATTGCCAGGAAGTACCAGGTAGTACCAGATTAATTAATGAAGAATTATTAGCGTACAGAAAATGAAGTATCCAGGTACTACCTATTGTATTCGTACAAGTCACGTGATAAATTGACATAAAAAGATAAGCTGACCAGAATGAGGCCTCTAGCTTTGACGGGACTAACCTAAAACAGCGGGAGACGTGAATTGTCGGGACACTCGGAAAGATCGACACGTGCGCGTCAGAGACAGAACTAAGGTGGCTAAGTAAAGTATGAGAGGCACAGGTTCTCTTGGATGACTCACGTTTCAGTGGTTTCGGGTTGCTTTGCTTGCGGCGTGACATCCTCCTCTTTGCTCTGCCATCACCAGACCAGCAGCGACGACATTCTCGTCAGCGAGGAACACAACCGGACTCGCGCGAAACGGTAACCTCAACATAAGCCCACATAATACGAACGGACTCTCAAGGCAACAAGTGTAACAACTAACAGCACTGTTATAAGAGAACACCGGAACACTGGTAGTCGATCTCCTTTTTTTTTTTTCTTTCCTTCTCTCTTATAATTGATTAATCACCCTCTCGTTTAATTTATTTTAATTACACGCGACGTATTTA
The DNA here is from genome assembly GCA_031001745.1 of Hartigia nigra. Classification (NCBI taxonomy): domain Eukaryota; kingdom Metazoa; phylum Arthropoda; class Insecta; order Hymenoptera; family Cephidae; genus Hartigia; species Hartigia nigra. Next base: position 77,123 of record JARPRG010000606.1, on the reverse strand, counting down.
TTTATCGGGCACGATACTACTTCTATATTTACGTCTTGTCTTTATTGTTCCACGTCGAACTTTGGCGATCTTTTCGTTACTTTGCCCGCGACGTTTTCATTAACTAATCTTCAAACCGGCTGTCGTTATCGACGACACATACACGCACGTACAACCGTCCTTCGACCGCTGTCAGCGGGCAACTAAACAAACCCGATGCTAAACAACCCCCCACCTTTTACTCGGCATGACTTCAAGAGGAGGAGAGGTGGTATTGTGGAAGGGATTGACTCCTCCCACTTTGACGTCGGTACCCTTTAACAGATTTCATGACGATTTTATCGACGGAGACCACTTGCTGTATCGAACAGCGGATAATTAATTGTTGTAGTTGTAATTGCAATAATTATGAATCACTTATCGTACAAATTTCGTTCAATCTTGAAAATGAATTAATATCGTTAAAAATATTAGGATGCACGAAAACTTAAGAAACGGAGACATTCTACTTAGAATTGTATTAGAATCATGTTATTGCATTCTATTGGAGCAACAAATTTATAACTTTAAAAAAATAAACATTTAACAAGGAAGTCTGCGTTTTATCGACTTCTTTAGAACTGCTTCAGTCTACTAGCGCAATCTATGCCTAAACTGCGGACCAAGAGTGAAACATATTTTATGGGTAGAATGGATGTGCACACGGACGAGTGTGGTAGGTAAAATCATTTTCTATATTACTAGCAAGTTCTTGTCCGTTCTAGGGTCCTAGAGCCCTATCTTTCAATGGACAGATTTTAACACTGAACCTGACTGTACCTGCTTGTGCTTTACGATAAGTACAAACATAAATCAGTCGATAAAACAGTTAAAGATTTGCATATCAATCAAAACAGTAAATCCATTGTCGGTACGTCAACAATATAGATTTTTCATCGTCATAACTGACATCTGATAACTGTGATATCTCGGCGTCAATGTCATTGGTCGAAAAAATTTCATAATTAAAAGAAAAATAATGATAAATATTTGGCAAACACTCATCACGATTCTGTAAGAAATATATCTGTTCACGTAGTAAATTCATATCACGAAGTAACTGGAATCCTATACGATCGTTATACTTTATTACGTTAAATAATCTATATGGTGATACACCATGAAGCATGAGTAATACATGACGAATCGATGATTAATTATCATAGTTTTCACTTTTAATTCATTAAACAATTTTTCATATATGATAATAATGACCATGATTAAAGTAATTTCCCTCGCTACCTCAAGATTTCCAAAATATAAATAACTCAGTCATAACGAATCACTTGTGTATTTACAAAGCTGTGTAAGGACCAGACTATGTCTGTAATAAATGTTGATTCTCAAGTAATTAATTCCGCGAATCAAACTAACGTCAGAGGCTGTACACAATATGAGTCTAATGTCTGGAATAAGTTATATCAAGCAATCATTAAGTAATTAATGCATTGCGTTCACGTACACTGGAAGTTACTGTAACTATGCCATATTGATATAAATATGTATTGTCCCTATTCGCCCAATGACGTCCGTAAAACAAATAAAACCCTTTCGATTTCTATTTGACATTCATATTGCACGTAATATCGTTTAAATCTATAAAGGGCTAGGCATTGATTCGTACAATGACATGTTTCAATCCAGTGCCGCGTTTAAATGATCCACAGAGTCACAAGCAGCCTCGACCTCCAATGTCGTGGAGGTGAAATTTTCCACTCACTAACTGAACAGAACGACGTGTCGAGGAAACAATGGAAAATCTAGATACGAAAACCGATGATGATATATTTGAATTTGGGCTGAAATAATTGTTGATCATCAAAATTGCACTGAGGAATAATCAATTTCTCACAATTAGCATCCTAGTAGTCATCTTGAGTCTCAGCTTTATAATATCCTCAGTAAGATCTCGAATAAGAAAATAAAATATAATTTTTCATACAGATCTTATCTTTATTATTAGACGTGTTGTTACTCACCTTGCAACCGACGCCGACGTCGCGGCGAACTACAGTTTTGGAGCGATGCGTGACGCCCGATAACCTATAGTGAATCACTTGTTCATCGATACAAGGAAAAACAGTACTATTACCCAATAGATTTACGAGAGAATATTCATCGAAGGATGTTTAGGTCTTCTGGTATTTTCGTAAATATAAAAATACTGAAGCAGAGTGTTAACAGCGTCCGCTATTCATAACATCTAGTAAAGTGTGCCTTTAATGGCATAGCAGAGTGGAGTATAGTTCATAATAAATCTACGAGGTTTACATGAACTGAATTTATCGACAGGGAACGCGTGTAAGGTGTCCGATAAAGGATCTGGCTTGGCAGATAAATTTTCTTTCTGGACGTAGCAGCGAGCACGTGCTCAGAGTCGTGTACCCCGGCTTTTCTCCATTACAGAACGTAGTAGCGAAAATGGCCGTTATACGAATGTCGCAGCACCGTCGCATTCCGACTGGATAACTAATTTTTGCGAACAATTTAAACGGCAGTCTCGTATTGTGATCATTAGAACGACAAGCAATACCGTACGTTTGTCTAGAGAATTTTCAAACGAAGTCTGCATTAGTGATGTCGCCATACGATTTGGAAATTCCTTTTCCTCTACGGAGTAAAATTTCTATGTCGCTGATAATAATATGATACTATATAAACACCCGTCTACGTGATTGCAAGGACGTGGCGACTACATGCATTTTCCTATACGTGACACGGGGAACGTTCGCACCATACTTTGTCCTCGAAATGAATGTGAGATTATCTGTTCTTTTCCAGAAAAATATTCGACCTCGTGTGTAGTCTCTTGTAGTGTTTCGTGCACGATCATCGAAAACATCGAAAATAACCGACCTCGAATTAATCGACGCGACGCAAGATTCAGCTCGAATAGAGATATTTTAAACATGTCAATAATAACACTACATTACGCTACAGTCTGTTAATACAGTATCATACGTCGATAGGAATCCTCTACAAAGACTTTTCTATAGACATTTAAATTCATATAATTCTAAAGTCAAGCATAGCGTTTATGTACTACTCTATACATATCTATAATATATATCCACAATATTTTGACAGTCTTTCCTAATAAAGACACGCAATTTCTTAGCTTGATGAAAACATGTCCAAGGGCTTTTCTCTCCCGCCAAGCAAAACTAATCGACGATAAGACGAAAGACACTGACGTGCCTAGTAACTGGTCACGAGTACATCGGCTGACGTGCTTGATGTCATTTTTCTGGGCTATCTGCACGGTTTTCAAAGAAAGCTTTTAATACATCTCTTGTCTATGTGCACATAGATACCGACAGATAATTCTTAAATGAAGGACACGATAAGATCTTTCTAATTACCTATGTTTATTATCAGTATTCTTGAATTTTAGTATCTTCTTGATTATATCGTGAATACGTCGCAGGAGCGCATGCGTTTACTGTCTCAGAGTAAGGTTATAGTGAGCATGAAAACATCCATTATCAATGAATAACTCTATTCTTGGGTTCTTTCACTATAGAGTGAAGTAAGAATTCCATAAATATAGTCGATACGATGTAAATAATATATATGAATACACAGTCAGTCTGCCGACTGAATAACGGAAGTCGTCTAACCGTCATTGTAATAACCTGTTGACGTTGCGCCATGAACCTGCTTCAAATCGAACAAGTAGAACTAGAATTTTCACCACTTTTCACAGAAGATTTTTCTTCGTTTTAGAAACTTAATACGTCGATCATGTGTTATAGTTTAATAATAAATATTCCGTTGTTCTCGGTGAACTGTCATTCTCAAAAGATTCTCTTCTAAATTAGTCGTCTACATGTTAATGCCAGTATACATATACTTTGAGGTAAGTCATTGTCGCTCTATTGCTTTAAATCTTGCATACTTATGGCGTTATACGGAAAATTTTCATTCTTGACCCCGCTTTTAAGTATTTATATCGCGAAATCTATTCTATTGATTAATATAATTAAATTCGTGGTGTGGATGAATCGATGTATACGCGAAAGAAACTTGAATGATTGGACATTTGTGTTTGTTAACGAGGTAAGTGCAATTGAAACTCGAGACTGTCAACCAAGACATCGACAATTGAATAAAATTGGTGGAATTCAATTTTGGTTCTAAGTGGGGCCTACAGGTTATACAAATGCAAAACTGGGTCAGCCGGTAGGAATCCTACCACGGTCAGATATCAAGATCGGTGCGAGGAGTTCTTGGTATCTGATCGACTGTTTTGCCTCTGGTGTACTTCTTATTTCGTGATGGAGGGGGATTCACGGGCAAAGAATTGCGTATTTTCGCTAAAGACAATTTAAGTACTGTAGTTGACCGGAAATGATTTAATGAAAACTTCCGCTCTTGTTTACTGTATTTTTTTCTATAATTGCAGCGACCTCTTCCGCGTTATTGTAAATAGATTGAACAGAGATAAATTTAGCTCACTGATAAAAGCAAGAGATAACGGTATTTTCCCTTTCCTGGTATATTAAAGTGTAGATACGGTATACTCGGTGTATAAACAAATTTGCAAAAATAACGGTGGCGACTCGAGTGCAGTGCGTTGCATACGGTTTCGCGTGACTAGACAAGCTTTCGAAAAGCGGCACTCCTTCGACGCATATCTCGCATTAAGCATATGCCAAAAGTACGTGACACGTCAATTTACAAGGTGAGCCTTTGAAATTGTTCAAGGAAACTCAAGACCCGTGGAAGAGATCCAGGTTCAATAAGTTATACCCTACGCGTCTTTTTGCAGGAGACACCGTGCGCGCAACGTGCCAAAGTGGGCGGTAGATATATAATTAACCGTAGACTGCGCCAGAATGCTTCCCCGTCGAAAATTCAACCTCCGGCTGACCTCGGCTTCAAGATTTTGGTGCACCATGCACCGTGCCAAGTGTGCATATAAAAAAAGGGAAAACAAAGAGTGTTCTGAGGTCTATTGCTTTCGTGAGGTGAGCGTGAGGAATGAGACAAAAATGAAAAGAACCTGTTAAAGAAAAAGGCAGGTACACAAGAGAAGGAGAAGGAGAAGAGAACAAGACAAAATAGGAATTCGGAGGCTCGTCGTATACCATCTTTGAGAGGAGGTCGAAAGGAGTGCACTCGAACGTGGTAGTATACTCCTGATGGAGAGGGGAAGGGGGGCGGGGGTGTAACCGGCGGAAGAGGCACATGTCGGGCAAGTTGCATGACGCTCGGGGCGCGCCGTGACGCCATGACGTATCGACCGCTCGCCACGCGGGCTGACGTCACGATCACGGCCTCAGTCAGACTCCGAGCACGTGAACAGCACGCTGCTGATCACGCGGCGACCAACTGACGGCCCTATCCTGATTGGTCGAGACGGGCGAGCCCCTAGATGCTATTGGCTCATCGACTGCACACCGCATGATCACTCACACAACCGAAAACAACACATCGTGCACCCCGACGTGAGAAAGCTTCATTACGCTTCGAGCCGCTCAACGAGCAGGTTCTTTACTCTGCGCGAAATTAAGTTGCGTTCGAAGAAATTGTATTTTTTTTCAAAGTAGCACAATGGACGTGGCTCCAGTGCCTCTATCGCCACCAGCCTCACCCCAACTCAAGCAAGTACACGTAAGTACGCAATTGATATTTAAACGATGGTGAATGAAACGGGAATACTTTGGATTAACAAGAGAGAACGGGAGAGCGTGCGAAATTACAAAATTACCGCCATTATTGCCTATTGTCTGAAACCGCGAAATATGAATTGCAACTAGTGTACTTTAAGTGTGACATTGCTATTGTTGTACTTGGCATAGGAACAGATAACAAGAATGATTCGTGTCTGATTATAATATGAGAATTTTACGCTGGGATTATTTTCTTTCTTGACCCACATTGAATCCCTTGCACTTTTTTTCTCATGTTTCAACACAATCGTCACGTTTTGCTATGTCGAAAGGATAGTATCACTTAGTCATTCTTGATGTGGGACTTTGAATGATCGCTTGAATCGTCGTTCCGGTAATTTAATTTTTATTTTCTTTGTTCTTACAGGTCGAGCCTCTACAGTCGTCGTTCAGCGTCGCGGCGCTATTGGGTGAAAAACTATTGCAAAAGGAGATTGTTACATCAGGTCCAAAGACGCACGTAGATGGTACCAGCAGGCCTGACTTACCTCCAACTCCACAACCATCCGATTCCGAGGAGGACGAGCCACCCCGGAAGAGAAGATGCGTCGAACAATGTGAACTGGCAAAGGTAAATATATATTTTAATAAAGAATAATTGTCATACTTTTGATGAATTAATTTAATATTTTCCAAAATTATTTAATCGCATTATTTTAATAAATTTTAATTATTTATTTCAGCTTCTACTGGATGGTACACCACCACCAAGCCCGGAACCACCAAGAGCATCCGTGATAATGCGTGCCAATCGCGACGGTACATGTAGTCCTGCAAATATAATTTTTTTCAACGACACGATACCGCGAACCAAAATTCAACCAGCATCTATATCGGTCCCGAGTCACAATACACTAATTAATCGCGATCAAGGAAACATCTTGAGGAGTTTAAAATTCAAGATGAACCTGCGCAAGGAAGAGGTGATTATGAACAGCAAGAATACGGACCACGAGAATTGTCAGCCTAAACTTCAACCATTAGCACCAAAGCCAGCACCGATCACTATGGTGGCAGGATTGCTGGGTTCTCCAATCGTACTACCGCGTACACCTTTGTTATTAGTAACGGCACAAAGCACTGCTACCACGACCACGGCACCGGAACCAGCAGCGCGTAGAAGAGTGTACGAGTGCGAGCATCCTGGATGTGGGAAGAATTACTTCAAATCTTCTCACCTGAAAGCACACACAAGAACACACACCGGAGAACGACCATTCCCATGTCCATACGAGGATTGTGGAAGGCGATTTTCACGCAGCGACGAACTTTCGCGACACAAAAGAACGCACACTGGAGAAAAGAAGTTTGTGTGCGCCGTGTGTCAACGAAGGTTCATGCGCAGCGATCATCTGGCTAAACACGTTAAGCGTCACGCCAGAGATAGATTGTCTTCGAGCAATGGTGTATCCGGATCTCTTCCACAGGTAGCACCGGCTCCGTTAAGAGTCAGTCTGCTACCAGTACTTGCCCCCAGGATGCAGCAGCAACAACTCCCGCAATTGTTACCACCACAACTAGCCGCGTGAATCCTTTCTTTTGGAATCGCGACATAGACGGATTGGCCATTCTGCGAGGATCGTTTAAATATGATAGAAAACTGAAGGGTTGCTAACTATTCATACATAGTGGAATTTGAGGGAATCTGTGTAAACTCGGGACTGCCAAGTGAATATCAGTTAACTACTTTACTCCGTACTCGGATGCGTAAAGGGTTGCCTGATTCAAGGCGCTCAAAAATTTAATCTCAAATGAATCTTGGTGAACGCAGACGCGGCTGCCCGAATTCGTTGATCCCCTCCTTCCACGTATGAAGTTTCTTGCGCGACAAAACAAGAGAGTGCGAGAGAGAGAGAGAGAAAGAGAGAAACATACCACAGTTCCACGACATTTCCGTACACTCATCTTTAGTCTAGCAAGAGTGTGGAGTACTTAAGAAGTTGATCATCTTCAAGAAAAACTTCATGGTAGAATATCGTAGAGCAGTAGAAAATAGGACTTCTTTTAATCTATCTCTCTCAATCCCTCTTAAATTAAGAAAAAGTACATAGTAAAAAAAACAGTGGCCATTCGTGAACCAAGTACCTAAGTGTGACTGTGATCTGTGATGCGTAAACGCGTGAACGAGAGAAAGAGTATTTATTTTACACTGATTATTTAAATTGTAACATATTTGTGTGTATATATATATATACCTATGTAAGTCCTCTACTCGTGGACGTCTAAGCTGCACGTATATCGTTATGTTCTGTATATAACATGGGTATCGATTTTGAACTTTATCATCGACTCATTGTGAAACGTGCTGTCCGACCTTGTCGAGGTCGAACCTCCTCCTTCACCAAGCGAGGAAACATATAAGACTTATAAACACGGTAAATAACTTTTTATTTTGTACATATATACGAGATGGAGACTAATTAAATAAGACTTGTATACTTTCGTATTTGAGCACTTGTTTCTTAATTGAATTTTCCCCTTTTCTCCCCCCTCGACTTCTTTTCATCTCATTCAACGTTTCCGTGACTTTTGCCTGACGGCACGCGATTCCACTTTTATGGAATCACGCCGGTCAGATAAGCTTTCTGATTCTTTCAGCAAACAGTAACACCGATAACCTTCTTTTTCCCTCGCTTTAAAAATACCCCGTAAGTAAACCCGTTTAACGTCTCGTCAACAGAGTCGCAAATTGCGTGCATATGTCGCCAGGATGAATCTTTGCAAGACATTCTTGCAGATTGTCAGGCTTAACTATCAATACAAGATTTCTGACAGTATAGGCAGGAAAGGGCTTCACCGAGAATCCAGATGCAGAGACAATGCCTAATTAAAAGAATCCCGTTTGTAACTGTTATAAAAGAATCAATCACACCAGAGCAAGCGATCGATTATAAAAATACAAAAATACTATTAAACTCTTCCCAAAAACAAAACTATCTAATCGAGCCCCTCCGTGATTAAAATACAAGAAAAAAAAAAAATACCAATCAAAAAACCAAATTTCGTCGAACTGATAAAATTTGCATGGGTCCATAGGTCAGATATTATTAAACGTTGCGTAAGACAAAGCAAAAGTATCGATAGTATCAATAAAAATAAAACAGATTTGTATTGCGTGAAAGAAGCTGATCTTGTCAGATAATTCTCATAAGTCTCATGTAAAGACCCAAGAGAGTGACTATTGAGATTCGTTTTAACACGTGTCTCTTGGATGCTCGACTTTTCTTTAAACTAGAGTTACATTATATACATTTATAAATATACATATAACTAACGCGACCTAGTCTTCGTCTTCGTCTACCATATGCCTCTGTGTACCACCAGTGACGTGACAAACTCCTCCGCATCTTCCACGGCTTTATAGATAGACTTTTCTTAAAAGTATCTCCCCTACGCATTGACTCTCTCCTGTCTTTCTCTTTCTCTTTCTCTTACGCCTTTAGTATTTGAATTTACGTAGAGAAGATCGCGGAAGTTTCCATCACGCAATGTACGTGCGTCGGGTGGGCTGACCATGTTGGCATCCCTGACACGAACGCGATATCATAGCGTTGATCGTGATCCACATGAAGTATTAATCATCTGATTCGATATGTTTTGAAAGGATAACACTCGACCGTTGCGGCCATTTTGGGAAGCTCTAGGGACACGTTAATCTGTCGCTTCTTACATCCAAGAGACAAAAGGAAGCCAGTGTATGTTTCTGTTTTTATTAAACGAATTTTTTTTTTATTTTTACTCATCTCTTTGTACTACATATGTTCGGATACGATATTCGCACGCGAGTAGCGCGTGAATCCATGTATCTATCTGTACCGAACGCACGTACATATGTACATATCTATACCCTAATTTTAAAAATGTCGTAACCCACCAAATTTTCAAAGTTCTCGAATATAGTTATAAGAGTTAATAATTTTGGAAATAAACTGTTTTTCTTTTTGCGTCTCATATAAAATTTCGTTAATATGAATTACGGCGTTTTAAAGTTAACCTATCGATATGTAATATTGTAAGAAATAAGACGTGAGTCTAATTCACGTTATAATCGTTAGACCGAAAAAGTTGGAAGGAAAGAATTTTTGAATTTTTGTTACTAAATTGACTGCACGTCCTTGAATTTTTTTTTGTTCCTAACGGACTGATAACGTATACTGCATCAGGTACCATAAGTAAGATTCTATCTGATGATAATTGAACGTTTATACGCCTTACCCCTCCTACAGCCTCAGTAATATTCTCGAGTGGGTAATAAAGTGTTGGAGAAAGAGCAAAGCATTAATTTTCAAAAACCAAAGTGTCTCGTATCAAAATCTGTAGACTTATTCTCGCGAGACAAGAATCATATCAGTGCTGTATATCAATTTATGAGGTTACCAACCTAGATATCAGGTCCCACCGATTGTGTACCTGTATATTCTTTTTATATTGTCAAGGTCAGTCATCGTTGCGTTGTTGACGGTCTTCCTCGACCGTCGGCGCTTTTCGATCATCCCGACACGCTTACGTCGACGTAAATCGCAGAAACGTTTACTTCCCTGAATCGGTTTTATGATTAACTGCGTAAAAGTTATTCAACGATTATAATGATTCTATCCTCATATTCCGTATGTAGGAAACGGAAGAGACAGACCCCAATTATGACGCAAAGCTGGTTAACCTTCATTACTTTTTTTCTTCTCTTCTCCAACAATAAAAACCCAAAGCATTTATAATGATCTTAGACATGAATTTTAAGAACCTTCGTCTCATTGCCTTGGATAATTTTTTCTTCTGTTATCATACAGTTCGCGTACTTTATCAAACTGTTTCTTCGAATCTGTAGGCGTGTAGCATTCTACACGCAAGTCTATATTTCATCTGAAACTTACAATACAGAAACGTTATAGCATATAAAGCATATATTTCGAAACATTGCTGAAATCTAACAAACAGATTGATATGTTTCAGCAATGTTTCTAAAATGTATCATACTGTTTTGTGCTGTACAGGAAGATGCTCTCGATCGTGTGCTTATAACCAGTTAAAAATACAGCTTCGATTATTTACCAATTTTGCTAATCTTGCCTGATGACTGTCTTACGTGCGGACGTCTCTTGTGTGGACGACATAAGAGAATTAAACTAATTCACCACATAACCAGGAAAACCGGTCGCCATTAAGGATCGTATTGACTAATGGTCATCTTACGGAACTGCAATTTTGGATGATGTATATATAAATACATATTGTAATGCGACTCACGTGAGGGTGTGTCTTATTGCAAATTTCATATGCTCGAGTCCTATTGTACTATATTCGTTGACTGGTTTACGTAGTAGTAATGAATTTGTTAATAAAAAATATATAATGATCAGGGTCCGTTTTTGTAATAACAATGAATTGTAGCTATATCGAGAAGTTATTATTCTTCTAGAACACAGGTTTGAAATTAAATCGTGTAACTAAGATTGTAAAATTTATCATTGATCTTTGTGGGCGATAACACCTTAGATTTAGATTCATTATAAACGGCGACTCGTTGTCTGGTGATGATAGTCTGTTTACAGGTGGTTGACCCCCAGAAGGATGCAGTCTCAGTGTGAAAATCGAATGAAACCAAGTGGACACACGATGCTTTTCATAAAATCGTAATGTAAATACGAATCGCTTATTGATTTAAAAAAAAGTGTTACATACTTGGTTGCTGTTTCGATAAGAGGGATAGTGAATGGCTGCCATGTTTAAAGTGTTATGATATAATAAGAAAAGTAGTCCTGTTTAATTATTAGTTATTACGTCACCGTAAATGTAATTCGTATGAAATAATCATTAACAGGAAGGTCCTTGTGTTTGTCATTAAGGTAAAATAAAGATCGGACGGACAAGTCCATCAATCAGGAATGAGAATCCTCCTAAGGTGAGTCTCGCGAAACCTCATGCTTTCTTGCATCAGCCAAGGACCCAACCTCTTTTTCACATCGCAAATGCTGCAAACAAGGTGTGCTGGACCGGTAGATGACGCAAAATACCTTCTCGATTACTATTCCATCTGATTATTGAAATTCGATTTGCCGAGACACCATATGATTAAAGAAAAACACGTGGACGTTCATTGCCATAATCGAGTTTTCATTAGCGAGTGACATTAGAAATCTGACGTAATTATTATTATCTACTGCATCGGCTTTTAAATCGTATCAATGGTTATCTGCTTGCTGGGGATGAATTTGTCCTTCTATTCGCATCCATTGGCAGTCACACGAATGATAACGGAAATGGATTTCGCAATAACAACGCTGAGATCATGTTACATTTTAAAAGTTGTAGGTTATAATATTTTGTTATAATAATTACCTTGAGACTTAGTTATAAATGTAAATTATCCTAGCTTTAGAATCATTAAAAGTGGCTGTCTTGCAGGAAGGTAGAAACCACGGAAAAACATGACGCTCTTGCTAGACAACTGGAAGATAATACGATGACGGTCTTCGATGGTACGGTAATTTTTTGTACAGGTCAATGTTGTATAATTTAAGGCTAACTTTAAATGCTTCTTTTGTAGAAAAATTGTTCCGGGAGTAATATTAGCCTGTTATGTTCATCAATGTGATAACTTCGGCTCTTTTGACCTGGACTTCTGATATTTTCACAAAGTCGTATCAATGTGGTGAAGGTTATAGGCTTGACTGTAGATCCTACTCGCTAATTCAAATCGATACGATATGCGTATTAGTGTTCTTATGCTTTCTTTTGTTATGAGTGGGTCTTACGATAGGCGTTCCAGACTGTTGCGTTCAGACGTTGGTACATCGAATGTTACGCGATGAAGAGTTGGCAGTTTGTAAAAACAAGAAGACGCGTTCCTTGAACTGGGAAGAAGATAATGGTTGCTGATTGTTCTGACTGTACCAGTTGGCTTAAGAAATATCGTGGTCAGAAGGCGTTTTATTAAGAAGACATTTAAGAATAGACATAATTTATTGTATAAACATTATAGCTGGAAAATATACTTACAATGTATTTTTGGGGCGCACATACATAACAGACAACACGACCAGTCCAAAAATATGAAAGTATTAAATCCTTCGAAAGTGTAAAAATCTTTGAAAATGCAGTAACAACGTATAGTATTTATATAGGAGTACGATTCCGCATAGAAAGAAGGAGCGCCTTTTCAGTGAACTACTCATGACTCAATATGTCCTAAGCCTTTTTGGCGAAAGATACTTCGCCCGAAGACTGTGTTGCTCACTTTGAATGATATAATTAAAAAATGCCGCAGATGGCGCCAGTTTTAATCTTACTTGGCATGGAATTTCTTGTTAGAGTCAGAAGCCATATCATAAAGCAACTGGCAGGGCTTGAAAGGATCTCCGTAGTGGTTTTGGAATTCCTCCATCTTCCTGACAAATTTCTGAGCTCCATACCAATCGATCCAGCGGAAAGGTCCGCCAGTAAATGGTGGGAAGCCAAGACCGAAAACGGCACCAACGTCTCCTTCGAGCTGTACAAGAAAGAAATATAAATTAACATATACGTGGATTAATGTAATATATTATTCATGGTCAGGGGATACTCACAGGATTGGCCAGGATACCCTCTTCAAGGCAGAGCACAGCTTCATTTACAAAACGAGTTACCATCCGGAGTTGACGATCTTCATCAGAAGTGCTGCCTTTTGGTTCCGAATGGTAGTTCTTCAAGATATCCAAAGCTCCGAGATTGATATCCCTGTGCTTAGATCCTTTTTCGTAAACAAATATACCTTTGCCCGACTTGCGACCTATAGTGAACGAGTATTTCAAATTTTGTTAAACCAAAGCAAGTACACTTTACAAGAATTAATCATAACGAGAAAGAATTTAATTACCAAGGAATCCAGATTTCACCATTTCATTAAAAATGTCTGGATTTCCTCCAGCAAATCTGGAGCCAAAGGCTTTGTATAAGTCAACACAGATATGAGAAGCAACGTCAATACCGACTTCATCGCATAAAGTAGCTGCTCCTACGGGGAAGCCAAACTTTTTACTTAGTTTGTCCAAGTCTGCAGGATCTACACCTTCCTGTGTATGGAGAAAATTTATTGAATTTCCATATATCCGATTGATTTTATCCTAAAATAAAACATTAATCTTACCTGCAGCAATCTAAGACACTCGGATGACATGGCACTAAGGATTCTCGTAGTATAAAATCCAGGACCATCCCCTACAGTAATAACAATCTTTCCTTGCTTAAGTCCGACGTCTACAGCGGATCTGATCGTTTCATCGGATGTACCCTTGTGAGTGATTATTTCTAGAAGTTGCATTTTGTCTACTGGGGAGAAGTAATGCATACCAATCACCTGGAATTTAATAAGAAAGCAGTAACGAAATGTAACATTAAAAATTATTTAATTATATTTTACGATTAGTACCTTATCTGGACGACTACTTCCTGCAGCGATTTTTGTAATAGGAATGGCAGATGTGTTCGTTGCTATAATACAGTGCTGGGGTGTAATAGCCTCAATCTCTTTAATGACCTTGTGTTTAATAAAAATGTCTTCGAAGACGGCTTCGATTACAATATCAGCCTTTTTAAAGGAATCATATGACAACGTAGGCGTAAGGTTCGCTAGATACTTATCCTTTTCAAGGCTTTATGATAAGAAAAGTTTACATTACTTAAGCATATTTCATTTTTTATAAGATCAACAATTTTTCTATTGAGCAAACCTGGTAAATCTTTTCCTCTTGACAGCATTTTCTAAGCCAGTCTGGATTTGCCCTATGCCTCTGTACAAACCAGCTTCGTTCGTATCTTTTAAAACTACGTCGTAACCTTTATCAATGCTCACATGGGCAATACCTGCGCCCATTAAACCAGCTCCAACAACAGCGACAGTTCTGTACGAAGTAAAAGAAGTGAATAATATGATACTGTTAAATCGATAAACGTATTTAGTGTAAGGCTTACTTGACTTGGCTCTTGGGAGGACCAAAACGGTTTCTCTTGCACGCAGTTTGTCCAAAGAAAAGACTAACCAGACCTTTGCATTGAGGAGTTACTGTCAATTCACCAAATGCACGAGCTTCCGCTTCGTAACCGGCTATTGGTCCTTTATCCAAACCAGTACGAATCACTTCAAGGATTTTTAAAGGAGCTGGATAAAGTCCACCCGATGCTTTCATCACCTGGGCTTTAGCTTTCTTAAATACTTGATCTTTTATGAAGTCAATTGTCAATGCATAGTTCATAACTTTTTCTCCCAATGATTTAGGACTGCGGTCAATCTTCAATTTTCCACTGACAATATCTTTGGCTGCTTGAATAGCTGTTTCTTCTAGATATCTTCTTGTGCTGACAAAAAAATTAGAATATTAATCACCCATTCCAAAGTGTGAAAGCTATTGCTGCTGTTGAGATTTTTACTTTTCTTCAGGAGTTCCAATTCCTGGTCCTAAACGATTGACTAAGAGATCAATAATGCCAAATTTTTTTGCCTTGTCTGCCTTTATGGTTTTTCCTGTAAGAGTCATATCCAGAGCATTTGGAATTCCAGTTAATTTTGGTAATCTTTGAGTTCCTCCGGCACCAGGTAAAAGACCCAACATTACTTCTGGTAAACCAACACTAGTTGTTTTATCTTTCACCGCAATGCGATAATGACAAGCTAGCGCCACCTATTAGAAACAGTATCATTTAAATTTAGTTGCACTGTGACATTTGATATTCACTTTAAGTAAGATAAATAAAAAGGATATATGCAAAATATTCTACCTCAAGACCACCTCCTAGACAGGAACCCTGAATAGCTGCTATTATTGGCTTTTTACTTCCTGCAATAGTATTTAGAATCTCTTGACCATCTTTAGATATTTTGTAGCCAGTGTCTTGGTCCTTTACATCTTGGATCATTGTTATGTCTGCACCAGCAATAAACCCACTAGGCTTCCCACTAATTAATACAGCAGAACTTATTGTAGGATTTGTCTCGATATCCCGTAACACCTGTACGATCTCATCCATCACTTCGTTGTTTAATGAATTGACCTACGTAAAGGACCAATATTAATCCATTAATTATCTATATCTATTTACTCATTTAACAAAAAATTCATATAATATCAAAAATTAACAATTTCTTATATACCTTGACTCCTGGGGAGTCGATTGTGACTACAGCTACATCCTGTACCACCTTGCATTTGAAATGTTTCCGATCGGAAATAGTAGCAAGTGTTCTAAGTGGTTGATAGAGTGCTAAAAAAATTATAAAAAATGCAGTTTATAATATAACAAACACTCGACAAACATCTAACGAATTACTCAATCGAATAGCAACTACATAAGTATGATAAATAACATTCCTGAAAAGGTCAAAAGAATATCTTTAACATGCATGTAAAACACAAAATACTCTTCAAAATTACAGGAAGACATTATTATATTAAATATGTATATCGAAAATTAGCTTCATTATTTAGGTATTAGATATACACAGCAACATATTTTTGTAACCAGAATAGACTTTGAGTTTGAGGAGCAAAGGTTACTCTGAGCTAAGCGAAGGCCTATCTAAAGCGCACGGTAACCCGTCTTCAGACCAACTATAACGAAACATTTGTTCATATATCTATGATAATAATTAATCGACGATTACCTGCTCTGGTAATAAAATTCGTATTGGTGCGGGAGAACCGGGCAAGTGCCCCAAATAATCGACAACTCGCCATTTTTCACGAGGTTCAGACACAACAAGAAATTAACCCTCGTTCACTGCTCGTGATGGACGCAGCCGACACAGCACGACCTCAGAAGCACACAAATCGTACACGCATATAGTATGTGGCATTACACACTCTTAACCAGACTTGACACGCATGCGTTCGAAATGGGCACAGTAGTTGGCAACTATATGTGACTGTATGTTTTTCTCTGTTGAACTTCTTTGCATTAGACTTCCTTTTTCCAGGACTTTGGCCTCATCTCGTATTTCGGCATTTATGCCTACGAATTGTTTATCTGCTTACCGTATTGATTGAACATCATTCCTTACAATAGGGCTTTTATAAAAGTTTGATTAAATTAAACGCTAATTTTGTTGCATAATGAATTTACTTGGATTTTTAATATAGACATTTAAGAACAATTAAGTGTACTGTTGGATATCATTGTATTGCTGTAATTCTGTGAAGTTATGTAATTATCGATATTGTTACTTAAAATTACGCAATATATAAATTTCTATTGTTGTACATTGTTTAAGAGGGTTTAAATACAAAAAACACAACAAGGATGCAGTTGACCAATACGCCACCTGTGAAGCAGTTGTATGGCAAGATGCAACCTATCGCGGAACCTAATTTAACTCTGAATTTGTCAGTTCTGATCGGGATTTTTTATCGTGGGATTAGATAAGAAACAAAAAGATAAGAGATATAAATTTAGAGGAAACATATTTGCAATCTTTGAACCAAATGAAGTTGCAAAAAGGACTTGGAAGGAATGTAGTATCACATGACGTTTGGAGGTTCTAGGCAAATTTTTTTTTAATTTTTGTAAAATATTAGTGTCTATTGAAAATACATTTTTAATGAAATGATTATCACAAAAAACTACACGTACAAACATTATGTGTTTGTGCCCATTCTAGCTATGTTGGGCCTCTTAATCTTTTGCGAATACCTTATATATTATGTGGTACTTTTTCAGGTGAGTTCATGCAATTTAGATGCTGGTCAGTACGATTCTTCAATCTGTATAATATTTGTTGTACTTTTTTAATAGTGCGAATGGCCTGCACTGGATCCTAACAAAATAGATACATCCATATCACCACCAACTGCCGATGAAAGACCTGTACATGCTATGTTTTTAGCTGATACACATTTATTAGGCTCTCGTAAGGGTCATTGGTTTGATAAACTTAGAAGGTATATGCCGAATACATATTACATGAAATAGATGGAAAAGAAGTAACATTGAGTATTCTAGTAAAATTTTACTGACTTTCAGGGAGTGGCAAATGAATAGAGCATTCCAAACTGTGATGAAAATTCATAAGCCGGATGTAGTATTTGTATTAGGTATGTGACATGATAGTTTTAACAATGGTATTGAAGTTATACAAGAACTATTGCAGGGGATGTATTCGACGAAGGACTGTGGTGTAGTTCTGCAGAATTTGATTACTACGTGCAGAGATTCCATTCGCTCTTTTCAGTACCAAAAAATTCACATCTGTATGTCGTAGCTGGAAATCATGATATGGGTTTTCATTACGGTATGCCATATTATACTGATACTACTTATCTATAACAGTAAATACATTGTTCTTAAAAATTTTTTCAGTAATAAGCCCATACCTTAATCAAAGATTTGTAAATGGTATGAAGTCGCCCAATGTACGAAGGATCAGTATTAGAGGAAATCATTTTATATTAATTAATAGTATGGCTTTAGAAGGAGATGGATGCTTTCTTTGTAGACCTACTGAAGTAGCAGTAAACAAAATTGCTAGTGAGTCCTATATAAATTTCAATGAAAGACACAAAAATACAATACCAAAGACAAAGATTCATTACACAATTATGTATTTTTTTTTAGAACACTTGAGGTGTGCCAAGGGAGTAGGTAGTAGTGACTGCTCCGAAAGCAATGTGATCAAAAGATACAGTAGACCAATTCTTCTACAAGTCAGTCATTTAATATGAAAATTTCTAATGAATAAATTTCATAGTAAGCCCAAGTCTTATAAGACTAATCTTATTTTAGCATTATCCCATGTACAGAGAATCAGATGAAATGTGTAATGAATGGAATCAAGCACCGGATGACATAAAGGATATTAAATTTAGAGAACGATGGGAATGTTTGTCTAAAGAGGCATCGGAACAAGTGTGTATTGCATAAGAGTAGCAATGAAATCTGCTTATAAATATTAAAAGATATCAATCATTTGTTGTAGCTATTAGACATTTTAACGCCAAGACTCGTGGTCGACGGACACACGCATCACGGTTGTAAGCGAATCCATAGAGATAATATATTAGAAGTCACGATTCCATCTTTTAGTTGGCGAAATAAGAAAAATCCATCGTTCTTGCTGGTAAATATATTTTCATTTAATTCTAATAACTAAATACTTTTAGATATACGTTTTAAAAACTGAATTTTGCAGGGTGTCTTTACGCCGAATAATTATGCATTATCCAAATGTTATATGCCTATAGAATCCACTGTTATTGGGATTTATATACTTGGTGTCATTTGCATTTTTCTCTATCTGATATATAAAATCAGAAAACAGAGATATTCTCGTCATAATTTTTTGAAGCTTCATTGATCTCAATGTAGATATTCCACAAGTAAAAGATCTTATCCAGAGAGCTCTTTTACGTTAAAAGTCATAGAAAGATGACTCTTTCAAAAGCTTTTCTACTCATCGGCAATTTATAGAATGTCTTTCTGTACCTATTTCTAATAGAGATGCTCAACGTAGTAATTAAAAGGATTGGGTGTGACTATATTAGGATCTAAAATCGAGGCAAGGATATCCAAAAATGGCATAGAATTGAGCGCACTTTTGGCTTGCGTCTATTTGCACTATATGTCGAGTCTTCACGGCGGACATGTAAATCGTACCTTCCGAATACTTCTATTTTCTACCATTAGATGTTAGATCCCAATACATAGATCGATGATATAAATATATTATTGACTACGCTATTTATAAATATCAAATACTTGCCTTAGGTACATTTGTATATAAGTATATACTATGTCAATGGCCGGTCGATAGGAAGATTGCTTGTCTACTTACAGTATATGTATATAATTTGATATTGAAAAAAAGAAAAATGTTCTCTTATACAAGTGTCAAGTAAATGTGGAATGTATCCTTTAAATAAACAACTACGCGCGCATGGCTGATACAACTAAATATTATCTTTTTTATCATTCAACTGATTCGTCTGAACAATACAATTTTTAGAAATTATTAATATATAATCTTTGCCTTTGAATTATTTTAATCAAAATAACTGGATGACGTTTAGGGAGGAATTCTGAAAACTTTGGGTACCCATATAAGTAAATACACGTATTCTGTATTATCAACCATACATCGTGATGCATTACGCGCCTCCTAACAATCATTTGCCACGACAGATAACATTTGTTATCATACTTATCATTAGAATAGTAAAATTAAACATTATTTATACACTAATTATTATTGGTACCTAGAGCAGCATGCATTGACAACCGTTAGTGTTCATGTAACTTATATTTTTCTTTATATTGAAAGAGACTCGAATGCTTTAATATTAGAAACAAGAACAGTGTCGATGCAGTCTTTATTTTGTATTATTATTTAATTTTTGCAAGAGTCAAATGAGTAGCGTCTGTATTAATTTCCCACGAGGATCATAAGTACTTATTGCTTGACACTTGGTTATCAGGACAATTGAGATACTTTAAATCAAATATGCTTTTTCACCTTACGACCTCATTTCGTTTTATCGTACGTCTGTTTAATGACATTACAGAATAAAATTATCAAATAGATTCGATGAGCTTACTTGTTATCCTTAGGATCCTCATATATCTAAAACACCTTTATAACTTACACTTTAGTCTTACACCCTGGAAAATAAAACTTAGTGTTTTTGTTTCCCGTGTTAATCTTTTCTTGGGAAATTTTAATCGCACTGGTAATCACGCTGACGTCCACTGACTCCTGTCGATGATAATTTGGACTAGTCTATCTTGACGGCTCCGTATATTTTTCGTATGAACGCATATGCTGCAAAAAAGCCGATGGTTCCAGTAAGCAGCCAGAAAGTAAGGACCATCAGGGTCGTATACCCGAAGTACATTAGAGTCGGAACCAATTCCGTGATCTCTAGTTTTGTCATAAAATAGAAGACGGAATATGCGAGAACGTATACAGCAGATCCTCCACTGACTATGAAACTTCTCCACCACCACCTGTAGTCCTGGAAGCGGCAGAAGAAGCACAGTGACATTTAAGAAAGAAGATATTAAAATTAAAAAGAAAGTATAACGGATGTACTTACTTCTCCGCAAAGCTGGAAGTACACCATCACGATGGATATCTGTGAGCAGGATATTACAAGGATACAGAAGACCAGAAACAAGAAGCCAAAGAGATAATAGAACTGGTTCTCCCATAGAGCAGTCAGGATAAAGAATAGTTCGATGAAAACGGCGCCAAATGGTAGAATTCCAGCCATCAGGGTGCTGTAATGTATACTCATGAATTCTAAGCCTTGTACACTAGAAGGTGCTTATCCTTGATGTTGATAAACTTACCATAGGGCAGGATTTAAGTACCACAACTGCTCTGGCACCTGTCTAGGTATTTGATTTGTTCTGACAGGGTGTGTGAATGGCTGCTTTCTATATCCAAAGAAGTATCCCAGGTATACAAGAGGAAGTGAAATGCCAAACCAGAGACAAAGAAGTGCTAGCATAGTGGTGAACGGAACGGCACCTGAACTGTGTTTTCCCCATATGAAGAAGTTCAGAAAGAAACACGTTGTGAATACTACACCAGGATATAGTGTTGCCGTCTGAAATCAATGAATTTTTCTCATCGAATAGAAATAACGAAACGAAATTTAATTAAACCCATTTCATATATATGAAAAGCACAAACCAGAAGAGCAGCGCGTTTCCATTCTCGACCACGCATTGTTTTGTACAATCGTGCTGAAAAGTATCCGGCTATCAGACCGGAAAATACGTATAGGAAAATCGCACATGTCCCCAGGGCTCCTCTACTGGCCGGCGATAACATTCCAAGCATAGCAAAGACTAAAATTTCAATTGATATCATTTATAAAAGAATGATGAATCAAAGAATGAACGCAAAGGCAGTATCATTGAGACTTACATATTGTGATTAGCGTCATAAAGAATATCTGTATACCACTGCCGATAACGGCAGCAAATAACCTGGAGTTCGTAGGTGGTCGAAAAACATCACCATGTACTAATTTCCATCCGGTTTCTTCAATGACTTCATCTAATCCAGCTAGACTGTCATTCTCACCAGCGTTGTATCTGGCTATGTCCCTCCTCAATGTTCTCACCATGATCATTGTTAGAATGCCTGAAAAAATGGCTTAGTATCTCATCCATTCTTTACTTCAACATATTTCATTATTATTCGTGTGGACATTTACCTGAAAGGAAGAAAACTACAACGAGAGAGTTTATAATGGAGAACCAGTGAATCTCGACATCGCTCATGCCTAAATAGATATCCCATCTACTTGCCCAGCTTACATCAGATTCAATCCACTGAACCGAATAGAAAAATAACAAGCTAGTGCCTTTCTTATTAACAATCTGTGGTTCCACCTTACTAGGAACTATACAAGTATTTCCTTCTAATCTTAACTGAGCGAAATCCACGGAACGTGCTTCCACTTCAAATCCTACCACTCGGAATTGATCCCTGTGGATTACAATTTTTAAGAGAAACATTATATGAATGTAAATAGTGCAATTTTTATCTAATAAAATAATTATACTAACTCTCCATGCTTGTGGTAGCTCAGAAATAATTTAAGATAGTTGTTTATGTAGACTTGATTATTTATCACACCACCTAATCGATATCCATGATAGACAATAAAACTATTGGTATCTTTATGAACTTTCTTCGTTGCTGCTGGCAAATTGTCTATTAGTCTGAAAACCACAAAATCATAATATTACTTTCTTAAAAGAGATGTAGAATGCGAGTGAAGGACAAGGAGCTTACAAATGAACAGAGTATTCGTGTAGAATACGTTCAATGACACGTTGCGATTCTTCTTCGGTCCAAGTAATTGGTGTTTCGAGTGAATTACACAAAAGACGACAGGTAATATTTTCTCCCATAGTGACTTCATATGGAGTATTCACAATCCTAAAAATATAAATAATTACTCCAAATTTCATCGATAATAATATCTCTATTACATACCTGTCTCCTCTAAGTACTTCTCCCAAATTCTCAGACTTATAAACAAGTGTACCATTCTTTGGCCAGCAGAACGGAAGGGAATAATACTCGTATGGTAACTGAGTGTGAGTACTAGTCATCTTGACAGCTTTGACATCAATCTTTTGACCTTTCTTGAACTCTACTGGTGCAACACCAGGGACATAGAATGTATCTGCCCCAAGTAAGAAGGACAGTATCATAAGGATGATACCTCCCCATTTTAATCTCTCCTATATTAATATTTATAGTTAATGAAGTGAACATTAAATACAAAAATGTAGCTCTTAACATAACAACCTGTCATACTCTGCAGAATACCAAGCTTTATGCGTCTTGTTTATATGTTTTCTTTGATACATTATCTAATAAGAATATTAGAAGTTTTTAGAAGTACAACCGAAGCATATTAACGTGAAAATTGTCATATTGTTCAGTAGTATGAAAAATCACTGGGAAATAGCGATTTTCCAAAATACATAATATTACAAAAAAGCGAGCCAATACAGCACTAAAAACAAAGTAATTTAATGATATGGTTATTAAACACTTCTATTAGCTTCTATTCACACCAAATAATTAATAAAATTCAGTAGAAAATGTTAAGTCTTACCATTATATGACGTTATTTTGGCTAAAGGCGCGCCACGCCGACCATTCTACTGTACATTTAAGGTACATCTTCATGAAGGCATCAAGCCTCTTGCGCAGAATGTGACTGCTGAGACTTACCATAGTGGGGAAAATTTCATTGAACAATGTCGCTGACATGAAGATTAGAATTAAAAAATTTCTTATATGGACATACAGTTATGAGGGTATGAGTCACGCAATAATCCGAAAGAGATGACCACAAAGAGATAAGAAAGACTTTGCCTTTCAAATGTAATCATAATTACATTATACTTTTGCATTTTTATGCTTTTTAAATATCAGAAATTATGCGCGTATCGTATTTTGAGGGGAAAAAATGATTTTATGAATATTAACATTTAAAGAAAAAAATACTTGTTGCAAGTGCTGAGTGACTGATAGTGATTGACTGATAGTTATCAGTAAGTCCTCCGCCTTAAATCATCTAAACAGTGAATACTATGAAAGCTGCTATTGATAAATCTAATAACTGCTAATAGCTTAGAATTGTAATAACTAATAATTCATTTTTTTATAAATGAGAATAATCAATTGATTATACACCATGAGCTTCAGTTATGAGGACATTGAGGAACAGCTGAAGGAGCAATTGCGTTATCGTCGAGAACAAGAAGAGTTCATTTCGAATCATGCCGGTTCGAATCCACGTGATATTGTGCTGGTTATTTTACCCAATGTATGCAGCATTGTCCTGGTGGCTACAAGTATGGGATTAATTGGGAAATACTTGAATCAACATGTGAGAATTTTTTTGGAGTTATCACTTGTTATAATACCATGTATCTTATGCTGTACTGTCTTGTCGGATCATGCAATATCAGTTTGCTCAGCAATGATTCTTTTATCTATTGGCAATGCGATTCTTATGGCCATAAATTTCAATTCATTTGGGATCTTCGAAGGAACTTCAAAACCGTCAACCAGCAGGAGACATCATTTTATTACAAATTTTCGATCGGTGACTAATATTATATCAATAGCTTGTATCCTTGCAGTGGACTTTAAAGTATTCCCACGTAGATTTGCCAAGACAGAAATTTATGGCTACAGTTTAATGGATACTGGCGTTGGATTATTTATGCTAGCCAATGCATTAGTTGATCCTGAAGCAAGAAATGTTAAAGGACACCCATCGTCCGAAAGTGTTTACAAGACTCTTCAAAGAAATCTTCAACAATCTGTGAGGGGATCTGCTGCTCTTTTAATTCTTGCCTGTGGAAGATTTCTTTCTGTTGAACTTATTGGCTATCAGAGACATATCTCTGAATATGGTGTACATTGGAACTTTTTCGCTACACTTGCACTTGTGCGAATACTAGTCAGTATAATATCAAGCATAGTCGATTCAAAATATTCGTTACTTACTGGTATTTTGGTATTGACAGTGCACGAGTATGTACTGAGTGGGAAAGAATTGAAAAATTGGATATTGAGCGATGAACCCAGAAATAACTTCTTCTCAGCCAATCGAGAAGGATTGTTAGCTGTTCCTGGCTACATTGGATTGTATTTCCTTGGAATTGCTGTGGGTAGAATTATTCACTCTACTTACAAGCGAAATTCCAATGATTCGGCTGACCTTTGTGTTAAAGTTTTTGGTCGCAATATAGAATTTGCTATCAATGAGTCCATGATTCTCTGCATCAAGCTCTCGTTACTCACCATTCAAGCATGTACAGCGCTACTAATGTGCGATTCATATTTCCAAGTGTCTCGACGCCTTGCAAATTCTGGTTATTGTGTTTGGATCTTCACTCTTGGAGTAGCTATGCTAACGTTTCTTCTTCTAATAGATGTATTTATAGACATTTTGATTAGCGCGACTGTTAGTGCTAGCATGGAACAGCATAAGGAAAGTAATATGGGAAGTGAAGTTGATTCCAGAATAAAAGTGACAGCAATTAGAAATGTACCAGAAGTTCTTGAAGCTGTGAATTACAATGGACTGTTTTTTTTTATTCTTGCTAATTTAATGACTGGTGCTGTGAATATAATGACAAAAACTCTCTACGTTAAAGACATTTCGGCGGTTCAAATTCTCATTTCATATATGTTTCTTAATCTGCTTGTCGTAACTGTACTTTATAAATACAGAATTCAAATAAAATTCTAGTGAAATGAAGTCTAAAGTTTCTGAAGAAACATCTTTGTAAAAATCTCTATAAAACCGTTTGGTAACTGATCTCGATCGCAAGAAGACTTCTTATTGTTACAACTCTTGGGATTCATTTACAAACCCTCTGATAATTTACTTGAAAATGGTAACTTGAAGATTTTATAAGAAAAAATTATCCGTTGGCTCTACCTAATAAATAGACATACAGAATATTAAAGCTCCTCTTTTGTCAGGGAATGATTTGCCGATGATTGTTCCTCTTCATCCTTATCTTCCTTGTCCCATATTCTAGTGAATTCGATGAAAGCGTGATGATTCTTGACGTGCTTCTCCGCCAGGGCGACTATCCGCAAGAATTCATCAACGTCAAAACTGTAGTTAGTGAATTTTGCGTGAGCACCTCCATCAGGATGTGTACCCTAATTTTGATAAATAAAAAACTAATTAGATACAGAGGATAAGGAGATGGAAAAATGATAATCCTATTATTTAATCATTTCTTTACCGGATCTTGTTGTACCAATTTCTCGCCATTATCCCACGTAAAATATTTTACACCACGTAATCGAGCCAAGTCCTTGTAGCAGCTAGGATCTTCGCAATTATATCTGAAAATTAGTGAATTAAATTAACAGCACTTGCCACAATATTTCTAACTATAAATTACACTTACAGTTCAAAGACAGCAGCCCAATCAGGCAGAAACATAAGATGTGTCAAACCAGCACCATGAATACCGATAAAAATGTCGGAATTTCGTGTAATCTCGAGTTGTTTCCTAAAGGAGAGATGTTTATTGTAAACAACTTTCTTTACTTTGTAACGAGGTATCTTTCGTAGAGCCTTGACTAATTGGTCCTCATTCAATATCCGCCTATATTGTGTGTCTCTACTGAGTAGAGTCACACGAATCTTTGGAGTTTTTCTTTGATGAAGAGGAATTTGTAGTCTGTGCAATATATGATCTGCAAAGGCTCTGAAGATTCCACTCTTTTCACAACCATAAATCTTGAAAAAAAAAAGTAGATAATCTCCATTACAATAAATCCGATTAATAAATATTGACGGCTGTACTTATGCTTACCAGAGGTGTATTATAGTAAAGTCCAAAAATCATACGAGGAAGTAAAGGAAAGACAACGTTCTTAAAGCACACAGTTTCCCCACGAAATGTTTTCAAGTCCCAAAGTGGATTACGTGTAAATGCTAAGAAAGCATCTTGAAATGCCGATTGGTAGCTGTACAGAAGAAAGTAAAAGAAAGAAAGTGCAGATCTTAGTAGTCCACTCTAATTGTCTTCCTGGCATCAAAGATGTGAAAAAATATAAAGTACCTGTAACTCTCCCAAATTAAAATTTGATTGTCCGTAGTGAAACTAGAGTCGTGTGAGAGATTCACGTGGAGCGACGCATAGAGATTGAAAAAGTCGCAAAAATGATGATACATGTTAACTGCTGCAACATAAGAATGAGTCCTTTGACCTATCAGGTCCGATGGAGCAAAGTAAACAATTACACCTGCAGTTTTATGTACTTGCGTCAATCTTCATAATAAAGGTCGGTTTCTCGATTATGACGTCGCAGTCGCCAGCAGGAATCGGTCGACGGGGCAGCCGAGCAAAGTTTCGTATCTCTGGTCCCCATGATTGTAATGGACTCAAATGATCCGCATGATCCCTCAGCCTCTGCTCGTTCAGTCTGAACGTGATCGATCATTTCGTGTCGTCATTTCTCGCATGTCCAAGTTGTATCAAGATGTATCTGCGTAAGGCAAAGAACTATGCTCGTGAATCGCTCGCTTACGTGCAATAACCGCCGATTTGTCCCTCCTTCAGAACATCCATCTTGTATCGAATTGGCTCCTTTCTATGCAGGAGGTCGGTGAAATTGAGCATAATGTTCCTACCTCGACAAAATCTCATATGTTCTGAGCATTCCAGTGATGAGTCATCCTGAATGATTGAGAACCAAAATTAATTACAGGAAAAAATATAACAATTATTATCGTTTTGATTAGTACTCACAAGAAAATGAGGCTCACAGAGAATCATCATCTCTCTTCTCTGATCTTTAACGTAGCCAAAATCTCCTTGAGCATAAAATGTATCCAGTTGAGCCTTTTTCGTGGCAACCCAACCCTTATGATCTCCAGGACAATGCGGAATGGAGTAGGAATCTTCCTTTTTACAATGCTCTTCGTATCCCCAACAAGCTTTACTGTCTAAATATTTCTGTGAGAACATACAAGACTGGATTTACTATTAAAAAAAAACATTAATATATCCATAAAATAATAATAGCAGACATGGTAAAGGGATTAGTAAGAGTGAGACTGTATTTTACTATAAAAAAGACAGAGAGGTCAATGAATCAAATTCATGTAAGATATTGTGTGGGATGATCAGTAACCTATTAATAAATAGACATTCCTTACCTTGTATGGACACGAGCTATCATTGCGACAAGTTTCCGCCAACTTGGGAAATGAATTGAAATAATATTTGAGCTGATCTTCTGGCAGATCGATGTCGGTAGAATTGTAACTAAAAACAACCACTATGATTGTCAGTAATAAAAATAACAAGTGACCCGTAAATATTATCTCAGGCATTTTTGTCAGAGTAGCTTAGGACACTAATTATGTTAATTGATTATTAGAGATTCAGGAATGCGTAAACTGTCATAGGAACTGTAAATATTATAAACACCCGTATAAGTTCTGCACTGGATAACAAACTGAACCACCCGAATGAGAATGAAAGAGGTATCCAGAGGTATCACCCGATTGCATCCGATCACTACCTGTTTCACGATGTTCTTATAGCTTTCCTCCCTCTTATTCTCACTTTCCCTCACTCCATCTAACTTTCTCTCTCTGTCTTTCCATTTCTGTTAACTACATATTTTTGTTATTCCTACCAGACCGTACTTATATATTAAATAAATATATTTAAAATTGCAATTTTTTGAATCCCATTCAAACGCTCTTATCGAAAACGCGAAGGCATATCAAACGCGCAGAGTCCCTAGCGCTTCCGCAAGAAGTTGCTGTCGCCGAATAAACAATATTAACTTCCTTGATTAAAAGCTAGGTATGATTAAGTTTCTACAGGAGACAAATAAAAGTTGAAAAAATTGAATTTATACCTATAGTTTATTAATCTATAGATATACAACAGTGGAAACATAACTTATAGCTTGACATATTGTCACGTGATAAAATGTGATATAGTGATAAACGTCAATAAATACCAACAGTCAGTGGTTGATTAAGTTCTTAGCCTATTATAGTTTATTAACATAATTTTGTATACTCTCTTGAAAAAATATATTTGAGAATATACGGATTCGAAATGTCGACAACCTTTCAAATGCAGATACATTCATCTTTGGCTAATAAGACAAAGTACCTAGCTGAATTAAAAAAAATTATTGCTAGGCCCCTTACACAGTGTAAGTAAAGAACACTATGATTTTTATAATATAATCTTATT
>JARPRG010000606.1:18337-48077 GCA_031001745.1 Hartigia nigra | reverse complement strand
ATTACATTTACGATCTACAGCAGGATCTGTAAAACCCACAGAATTTAAACAGTGTCTTCAAGAGTTAAAGTAAGCGAAAGAGCGATCAATAAGCATCGAACATTCATATTTGATAAATATTGTTTCTAAGAAGATATTCTTTAGATTGGCCCCTGAATGTATAGAAGATCTCTCTACTGTTGTGTATGGCCAAAGAAGACCAGCATTAATTCATGGTTTAATCAATGATACCAATTTTTATCCCAAAATAAAATCCTGTAAATGGCGGGTCGATATCACTATTTCTTCAAGGTATATGCTTACTTTGATACTGTATAGACTAATAATATAAAATCACTTTACAACATTAATATAATTTTCTCATTTCACAGTGTTTTATCTCGAGTACTTGAACCAAGTATTCTGATGGAATGGACTTTAAGTACTGGCGAACGTCATATTTTTGAACTCTCTTTAGCACGATTTCACCAACTGAGACATACAATTGCAAGTTTGCTGCTAGAAATGCAATCATTGGAAAATTGCAGTCTTTTAAAAAGTCTTCAAACCAGTTAGCAAAGTTTCTATATGTACCTCGAAAATCCTACTAATACTTGTTACTTGCAGATGTAATTCTTCATTGTGCAATATCATATAACTTCCAGAATTTCTTTTTTAGAATATAAAGTTTTATATGAATGAAAAACAAAGATCTGTACTGGTTGGATAAATCATTTTGTAGGTATATGGTATTTGTATATTTTGTGCCTTCAGAAAATGATTTCAGTACCTTTTTTCATTGCCAGTTTTATATAAAATATTTCATTTATTCTAATATCAGTGACTGCTGCTATCACTACTAGAATAATCACTCTCATTGTTGCAGACACTATTTCTTGATGAATGCAAAGTGTGTCTCTTCTTTTTTAATGGTAACATCTCATTCTAAAAGTCATTGGAATCTTTATAATAAGGATATGAATTTCCTTATCAATTTAACAATTTACTACTTTATCAATTGGATAAAAAGTGCTAACTTGATAATATTTTTCCCAAAAAATACTTAGTGCACTCTTATGTCCATTGGCTTGTTCACGCAAGTTTGACAAGCAGTATTTATTCACTCCACATCGTGAAATGAGTCCAGCCAATACTGCGCAATCCAGCTTTTCTTTCAACTCAGGCACCAGAATACGTTCATCATTTTCAATTGGATAATACCGGCACAAATGTTCAACAATTAATAAAAAGTCAACATACAATTGTTTGGTCTGCAATTGCTTAATAGAATCATAAATCATTTGAGGGGTTATAGGGACACTGATTCTTCTTCCTGAAAATATTGGATATATAATTATTTCATCATACAAAAGTGTCTAATTAAAAGAATATTTTGAATGCTATACTTAATATGCAAATATCTTTTTATTTACTTGCTGTTCTCTTAGATTTACGTTTCTTATTACGACTTCTTTCACGTAGAGAATTCGAACGGGATCGTTCATTCCCATCTGCATAACAAACGGATATTCATTAACGTATAATTAAAAGCAATTACTACAGTGTATGTTACTTAATGTAGGAGCTCCAGTGTCCTCCATATTCTTCGGAAAGTATATCAACAGTGTTACAATAAACTAAAGAAATTTTATTAATAATCAAGAATGGGGTTATATTATTCGGGAATTGTTGAGAAATTTAATTTCAAACAAACAAATGACAAGATTGCGCCAATTTTCCGTTGGTAACTTATCGACAGAATTGTATTTTCTTACTTCAGTGAATGAAAAGGAACATAAATTGATCTTAAGACTCAACGCCTTGTGATTGGTCAATTGTTCGTGTCCTGGAATGCAGGAAGAGGCCGTCGAACGCGCCGTGAATATTTTGACGTTGCAAAAGAAACGCGTGGGGGATTGTGTGTTGATGAAGTATCGCAACAGTTATGGTTCATAACTGTAATTGCAAAGGGAAGACCGGTCGACTGCAACTAAGAACTTAGGTGAAGAGGCAGACAAAATGCCAGACGCTATCGAAGATAAAATTCGCCTAGTTCTGGATGGGCAAAGTTTGAGTGACAGCGACGAGCTTTGCGATTTCACATTAGCTCAGCAAAATGAAGCTATCGGTAAATATTTAATATCTTAATTGCAGTGTGTTCATATTTAATTAACTGCACAAATTCATTATAATTTACAAAGTAATAATTCTTGTTTTAGAGAACAAGATAGCATTACTCATATCATGTGTCATTACTTATAACTGTACTTGCATTCTTTTTGTAGTCCTTCAAGCATAACAGTGTTACACGCTATTCTACTATTTATCTTTAAAATTTTTATATAATTTTCTGTACAATTATATGTTGCATTTTATCTTTTAAATACCTATGTGGTTTAACATGTATTATATTGACATTGGAATGGTGGCTGTGTAACTGTAGTATTACATTATAGTATAGTCTATGTTATTTCTATGTAGCTATGTGAGACTTTCCAGTTTTTTTTCTTTTTCTTTCTAGAGGCGAAAGGGATCCAGCCCACTGCCAGTTCAACCTACATTCCTATCTGCCATAAGACAGTAACTTATGTGGTAGCCGCAGTACTCTTTAATGACAATCATGAAGTATTAATGATGCAGGAAGCAAAGGCATCCTGTGCTGGAAAATGGTACCTACCTGCAGGTCGGGTAGAACCTAATGAAAGTCTTGTTGATGCTGTAAAACGTGAAGTTTTAGAGGAGACAGGATTGACAATGGAGCCAACATCTCTAATAATGGTTGAATGTGCAAGTGGATCTTGGTTCCGGTTTGTTATGACTGGAGATGTCACTGGAGGAACTTTAAAGACTCCGGAACAAGCTAATGGAGAATCTTTACAAGCATGTTGGGTTAAAAACGTTGAGGATCTCTCACTGAGATCAAACGATATCATTCCATTAATTCAAAGAGGTCGAGACTATTTAACAGGTATCGCTGCACCCTGGCACCACCGTTTATTACCAACGACCAAACCTAGAACAAAGCTTTATTTACGGCTTATTGTTTGTATTAAAAAAAAAGCTACGTGAGTAATATTTTATACATATAATAAAATCATTCAATACTCTAATGCTTGATTACTTAGAAGTTTCCTACATTACAGAAACAGATTACACGTATTGATTTCTGAGAAGACTGCACTTCACTTACCGATATGTGAAATAAATCCAAACCGTAATCTTCACTCGACATTACACAAATTCATGGTGGTAAGTTGAAGTCTCCGATGACTATTGAGCTATGATGAAAATTAGTTATATTATTTTGATTTCTTTTTTAATTAGGAAGTCTTTGGAGATAACGTTGCGCAACACAAGCCGCACGGTTTATTGTCTGTGGAATTTAGCGGCGGTGAAGGTGGAGACGGACTTTGTTTTACACTTTTAGTATCATTTAGGCCGCCATTGGAAGAAGTCCCTATAATTGGAAAGTATGTGTGGCACGAACTTCCACAAAATTTGGCAGAATCACTTACAGCTCGGTTGCCACGAAACATGACAATACCATTGAATGTAGTACGTTAATTTACACGAACTTTAAAAAAAATCTCTTCAAAAGACAACACAAGTCGAAGATTTTTTTGGAAATTGTTAAAGCTGTAAGAAGATTTCGATAATCTTTTACAAAGATTCTAGATCAGCGATGTTTCTTTAAGTCTCACATTTCTCAATTAACACGCTTAAAAATTTCGAATAGCAGATTACTTTCACTTTACAATTTAAACACACAAACTTCATCCTGCTTTTCATTTATTTGGAGCTGTAAATATCTATTAGAATTTCATTTCTAGGCAAAATTCACTATTTGAACGAAGTATGGTCGAAGTATTCTAATAATACTTGTATATAAGGGACGAGATTATGCACATGTTATTGCAATGACGAAATATTTTTATTGATCTGTTGACTTAATTTATTACGTCCTCATTTATTTTGTATTCATATTTTTTATCATGGGATAAGGAACTTTTTTTTACAATCTTTCTGTACAAATTGTGTAAACCATACAACCGTGCAGTCACGCCATTTTATAATCAAATACTTTTATATGCGATTCATAGAATCTATTATTGTTTTTTAAACTCCGTGAGACACATAAAGTTATGCGTGAAAGTTGTACTTTATTATGTGTAGACACGATGCAGATCGGATAGTATTTATTGCGAGTATATTTAAACGTGGTTAGGTATTACTAACACCATGAAATGATTACCATTCCCAAATACTATATTATTAGAATGTATTTGTTACTGTTATTATATATTGTTTTTATAGTTTTGAGAAAATATATTGGAATAAAAATATAAACTTCATTGAAATCCTAAAGGCACGTAATGATCAATATCAATAACGTTCATAGGAAATAATTTATTTTGCGGTAGAAAACATCAAAAACATCACAAAGTCATACTTACAAGCTAAAGAGTTTTAAACAGTCTATTGTACGGCGCTATTTATGGCAGCCTGAGCTTTCTCCTGGACAATCTGTTCGGCCCTGTAAACCTTCCAACACACCAGATAATCTCTGGCTAATTTGAAGAGAGTGTAGTAATTTGTAACCAGAAGAAGCGTCATCGAGAGTATTTGGTACCATTCAATAGTCCTTAGTAAAATGATCAACTGTACAGCAACTAGCAGGAGCTGAAGTCCCAGTAGTGAGCATATTAGCATAGTAGGATTGCTAAACAAAGCCTGAAAGACATAAAAACGTCAGATAAAAGATCACGTGTGTTGTTAAATATATTTGATTTATAGTCGTATATATTACATAAAATCTGTGATGACTCGAGTTTCCTGGTTCAGCTGCAGTACAGAGTCCTTCGGAACGGTACAGTTCCTTATTGTGTTTTACCAAGGAACCATGAGGCCAGAGAATCGAATCATTCCACATTTGTGTAGGGATGTGATTATTTCGGCCCTCAACTTTAGTCCATTTTCCTAGATGAAGTGCAGCACGATGAAGAACGTCACAGTACCTGAATAAATTCAGTTTGGCTAATTACCATTTCAAAGATACGATACTGAGGTAATGCATTATTTCATCGAATGAGTTTCATAGTTTTTACCTTACTGGGTATGCCTGAGCAAAATGGGCACTTAGCCTTCCAAGCCAGAAGAGCACGATATGCTGCACGACCCAGGTGACATTAAAGTGCAGGTGCGGCGGTACAAAGATGACGGGCGCGATTCCGCAAACGTAGGCTGTGCCCGAAGACGCGAATAAGGCACGTTTGAGTCTACGATTGAAGTCCGAACGTAGGCTGGACACTTCAGCTCGGATGGCAGGTGCGCTCAGGGAGCAGTTGTGCAAAGGCTTGTCTGTACGTGGATGAAAAATTCTTCATCAACTTTTACAAGCTGCCAGGAAGATCAAGGTGGTTGATAACTTTCAACGGCGTTACCGAGCAAAAATTTTGTTTTGCGATCTTCCTTCACGTAAAGAGGCGCTGTTGATATGTCGAAGAATGGTCCAATGCTCACACCAAACATCAGGAAGTAGACAGAAATACTTCTGGAAGTAATGGGGATAAGTCTAACGACAGATTGTAATCACAGGCAATACATGTGAATAATTAATTATATTTTAGGTGGTTTTAATATATTTAATTATATTTCAAAGAAATACGAACGGATAGCAGAAATAGAAGACCTTCATCGTGTTGTGTCGTTCGCTCATGTAATACAAACACCAAGAAAGCACTCCAATCACAATCACGAGTAGGACTATCCTGAAAATGCAAATGAAGGCAGTTCATAATTGTTATACGCACTTGTGAATAATGTTATTCTTAAGTGTTTATTGATAATGTAATGGTAACCTCATTATTCTTTGTGTAGCAGGCAACCAACGTGCAGGTGATATAGCATCTATCAATCGGCGCAATAGCGCATAAATTAATCGTCTTGCTAGCATCGTTGCAATGAATATGAGCAAGTATGGATCCACAAGATAAAAATTCTATAAGAAGATTTCTTTCTCAGTCATAAGTATAAAATAAGATAAGTTTTCAAATACAATTTTTTTATACAATACCATGGTATATTCATTGTACGATTGCGGCAACCACCAAACTGTCCTATACAAATTCAGGAGTTGAAGGGAAGCTGCTATCGCAGAGACTGCCAAAGACAGAGCCTCGAACATCAATTGGCTGTCTACTGGAACTGAAGGAATAGGAACATGTTTTGGAGCTAACGGTCGGCTGCTAATAGATTCTCCAGATTTCTTTTCTTCGGTGATCCCTGGTATCAAGTTACTAGGTGTACTGCCATTTCCTGATGTATTATTGCTTGTACCAGATTGTATTCGAGCTCCAGAGTTACCTCTGCCTCCAGGGTTCCGGCGACCCCCTGGCATTGTGCTTTCTTTGGTGTCCGTGGAAGTCAGCTATACAATGAATTATTTAGTTATGTACTTACCCATTATAATCTATACTATGATATTACTTGAATATCAATAGACTGAAACAGTGCATTAAACTAGAGTCTTATAATAACAAATTTGATTATACAAAAGTATAATTTCACTCATATTTATATGTTGCTTTAAGAAATCTGAAAGTATGCTTCATACAAACCAAATAAAATCATTTAACTTTACAGTATTCCCGTAGCAGGTTACGAGAAACATGTTACACACTCGGAACAAAAAAAAATGAAGAAATAGCTACAAAAAATAACCAGTCGATTTACCTGAGTAATCACTGTAATTACTTTAAACAAAGGTTAAAACACTTTAATTTTAGAAATAAGAATCGATTAAGCAATGACAACGTACTACCAGACTATCGTTTGCTCTTTTGTGCCATTACGAAAAAGCTCAACATCGATCAGCTGTTTCACAAACTGACAAATCCATGTTATCAGACATGCCAACATACAAGATGAAAACTCTTTAATTTTACCAGCGGATTACATACAGATGCATAAGATGCATATGGACATACGTAAAAAAAAATGTTAGGGCTAAATTCTCATCTTTTGAAACTCTATGGAACGTGTCTATTTTGGTCCATCATAACTCAATCATTCTGCACGCTGTTTCGGAGTACTGTGCCCCTTGCATTTTTTTTGGGCATTTAGATATATATAAACAGACACATAGTTGGGTATTCGTCTCATGTTCATTTGTGGAACGCGAAAGAGTTTTCGAAATATGTTCAGACTAAGCCATATGATTTCTCTTGGCCAATCTTTCGCTCTTGTGGTGCTGCGTTATTCTATAGTTCGTTAAACATAAATATATTGCGTAACCGATGAAAATCAGCTTACAATAATGTTTACGTTTAACGCCTACCTAAAAACATTAATTTACAAAATTATACGCGTACCTCGAGAAACTCTCCAGTCAGGTTTGAAAACATTTTGCAAGTGTTTCGTATCGTTAAAAATAATCAAGAAGAAGCAACGCCATTGAATTACGTCATGATCGAACACTTCATTATTTTTGTTGGCTTCTTATTCACCAAAGAATCAGTTAACTTTTATTTCTTACTTCGTTAACCACAATTTTGTGAAATACCCGGAAGTGGTTGTAATATCGTCTATCTTATCGCATACGACATTGTACAGTCAGTAGCTTAATCAATTGTTCTATATATGTTTCTGTCTATATATATTGCTGATGTTCCTTTACATTTCATGCCTAATTCTTAAAAGAAAATATAAATAATTTTTTCCCTCGTATAAAATTCTTTTAGAGACGCGAGAATCGATGTAAACTAGCAATTCGGTTAGAATGAGTACATAGAATATTAAAGCATAGGTATCGAGCATACTAACAAGTACGAACGAATTTGTTGTTTAATTGACGAGTAAAACAAATTAAAATTCAAGTAATTAAATTTCCTAACAGCCGTAGAGTCAGCGTATATGAGTATTCCACAGAACTGTAATGATATTATAATAGAAACTGATAGTGTTTGGATATTAAAAGTCTGTTAAAAGAATTGTTACTTTACAATAATAAACAAGATCCTTTGAATCTTCTCAAAGTTATTCATTAATAAGCCTTGCTTATTTTCGCAAATTAAATAAGAAAATTTGTTCAAACAAATTCAATTCCTCTATTGCTTCATTCATCAATATCTTTTCAGTGTACTACACTTAATTCCTAAAAACCTGACCTTGCAGTTATACCTTCTTGGTGGAGATTTCTTGGTTCCCGACCTCTTCGAGATCCTTGCTGAGACAGGTCAAGGTCGGAGGTCGTCTGGGACAAGCAAGAGGTCGCCATCTGCGTCTTCTGCTTACAGCAGTGCTGGGAATCCCCGTGTTACCCTGGCCACCGTTGAACCACCAGACCTTGTTAACGCTCCATATCGCGAGAAGGCCCAAAGCTACTGGCAGCAGGACCAGGAACGGATTTGTATCCTGGTGCTTAACATTCTCACCGGCAGCTGCTCTCTCCCAAGGCTGCATGGACGTTCAGTGCCACGAATGCTCATCGGAGTTATCACAATGAGGATACAAATACAACGATCGTTCACTGGGATAACCGATTCGCGTACTCCATATGGCAGCGGCTACGGGAATTGTGTGAATTTATCCGCACGTAGATATTCTCTTATGTGTAGTGGAACTGCCAGGCCGTCTACTACCCACGCTGATTCCAGATTACGACTGGAGTGTGCCAAGCTTCGAATCCCCACCTTTGATGTGGTTGCCTTCTCTGCCTGCTCTGATATCCCAGGCAGCCTTCTCTTCCTCGCTTATGTGCTTGACTGTCCTTCTGCCCATCGTCGTTTACTTCTTTGCTTCTTCTTATATTCCATACTGTCCTCCCTTTTTCTGTTTTACATATTTTTCTTAGTTTCCTTTTGCATTGCTTTTTCACTCTGTTGACGTGACTGTCCCCCTGGGACTTTATTGTGAATCGCTTATGCCTCTTAGTGGGGCATTTTAATGGATGACGTGAATGAAATTGAATCTGTGTATTACTCTGAATATTCTTAATTTGAATAGAATGTTTGTGCGGCATGGATATGGTTGATAACATACATGATACAGATAATAAATTAAGAGAAGGCATGGGAACGTAATATGATATTTTAGAAAGTGCTATATTTTTGTTGAAAGTTTATATAAAGTACTGAGAAATTCAAGGGGTTGGATTAAATTCATTTTTACAATATACGTAGTAGGATTAAGAATGAGGCTGGAATTGTTTGAGAGAATTTCAAATCTTTCAAACTATGCATCGTTTAAAGATATTGCGTACTTCATTTTTTCATTTGAACAACATTATTTCAAAAGTCTATCAAAAGGTATCTGGATCATGTATTGGGAAATAAAATTTGAATTTTTGTATACTTTTAACGGAGTTATCTTGTTGTCTTTACGAAATTTATTCTACGGATGTTCAGAGACTGTTTCGGCTTTATATTTTACAAACATTTCATATTTAAGCTAAGACGACTCTGAACTGAACTGAACAAATAAAGATAAAATATTTGTCTTTATATAGTACAACAGTAGTATGTGATGAATAAGATTTATTAGATTGAGTGAAAAAAAATTCATGAAAAGACAATCAAAATTTATTAAAAAGTTTCCCATGCCGGGAATCGAACCCGGGCCTGCTGGGTGAAAGCCAGCTATCCTAGCCACTAGACCACATGGGACTTGATTATTTGGCAATGGATATCTGATTTCGTGAGAATTATTTAATATTATAATATTTATCATCTTTTTAATTTAAAAACGAATAATTAACTTGCAAATAAATATGAAAGTAATTAATCTGTACATTGTAATTTATATTTATTAAAAAAAAAACATTTTGTAGAAAAATATCTTGTCACGCTACTGGCGCTCCTCATGTCAAGTAGGCGAATTAAAAAAGTTTTAAAGTCTGCGTGCACATCAGTGCACATAACATAACCCAACGACAAGTATATATTTTGTAAATAAACATTTCTCATGTTCGTCTGGAGATTCGGACTTTACGTTTTATAGAGATCTTAAAAATGGATGCTCTAAACGTTTTAATAGCTATTGGTCTGATTCACTGTTCATTATTCTTCTTTGATACATTTTTTAAGGTGAGAAACAATTCCGTTTTAGTATCATATTACCGGTATAATATAAACTAATATCAATAATCTGTCCAATTTTATTTCAGTCATGCTCTCACTACCCTTATTTATATTTTCTCAAGAATACAGGCTTGGAGATTCAAGTGTTACGAATAAAATGGTTTACAACTGCATTTAATCGAACTATAGTACGATGGGGAATGGAGCGTTCAAGATTTTGGTCTGCTTGGTTTAATGCTGGTGTAATAATAAGCATTATTCTCCTTCCTGTTGCTTTGTTTCTTGTAATAAAAATGACAATAGATGCTTGGTTCAATGGTTCATCTGGACCTGGTTCGGTTCATGTGTTAGAACCAATGGTATAGCTTGTCATTCTTTTATTTTTTATACTTATCAGGATGGATGATTATAATTTTTGGTTTACTGTACAGCTACCTGGTGTCAATTTACCATTTAACGAAGTTGGTTACTATGCGATTACATTTGGTGTATGCAGTATTGTTCATGAACTGGGGCATGCATTGGCTGCTGCTAGAGAGGATGTTCAACTATTTGGATTGGGCTTACAAGTAGCTTTCATCATCCCATTTGCTTTTACACATATTAGCTCTGAACAACTTGCTACTTTACCAGTACGTAACCAGTTAAGAGTTCTGTGTGCTGGAATTTGGCACAACATTGTATTAGCTACTGGAGCAGCTGTAACTTTAATATTGACTACGTTTCTGTGGGCCCCATTATTCACAGTGGGTCAAGGTGTTTCAGTGAAGGCTATATCACCTGTAAGTTATTAGATTAGCAAATATATTATCTCATTTACTGCTGTTTCTTCCTCACATTTATTGTAATACTTTGTTATCAGTAACGACTTGTGATTTCCATCTTTGTCATTTAGACATAGTATTACTTTGTTCTATGTTAATTCCTTCGTCTAGTATATTCTGGGAAGTTGAACAGTCTGTTCTATGAACAGAATTCGCCTCTTCTGGGACCATCAGGTCTTCTGCCCCAAGACACAATATATCAGATAAACCATTGTTCCATAGAAGATGGAAACGATTGGTACAATTGCATTTTGGAAGCCGTTCGACAACCGACACCTGGATACTGTGTTGCACAATATCTCATTCAGGTAACATTTCAAAATATCATTAATGTCCTTTGTAAATGATATGTATGTTAAAAACCACATAGGAACACGATGAAACCGTTCCGGCAAGACAGACATCTAATGGTGCAATAAATTGCTGCAGTGCAGACAGTGAAGTTAGCGGAAGTTTGTGTTTCGAATACATAGAAGGTCCCCAAGCTGCACCGTTGCAACTGCCACCACATTCTTGCCTCCCTGCACGAGTAATAGCAGAAGGATCACAACGATTTTGCCAAACGAATTTCCATTGTACACCACGCGACACGCATTGTATGAGGCCGTCCTTAGACAATATCACTAAGGTAATACAGATAATATTATGCTGCCAAAAAACTATTACAAGCTGACACATTGACAATGAACCATTCTCTTGCTTACAGGTAGTACAAATAAAAAGAAGGAATGGAAAGGATGTACTATTTTTTGGCTACCCAGGAGACATTTTGCAAACAGTTGATGTATCCGATTGGATTCCAAAATACTCATTCTTGAGTTCAGAGCTACCGGAATCTTTGGCGTTGCTGTGCAAGTACATAACTGTCTTCTCCGCCGGTTTGGCGATTGTGAACGTCGTGCCCTGTTTCTATTCCGATGGACAATATATTGCGAGTACTTTGACACAATATCTCTTGCGCTCAAGAGTGCGTCACAAAAGTGTGCGACAGGCAATCGCCTTAACGATAACTTGTGCTGGTACTATGTTACTCGGTGTGAGTCTTGTATACGCGTTTGTAAATAAATTACTGTAGGTTACAAGACTATGTGTATATATTTTTTATGTATTATGTACAAAGTAACCTCTTTATATATTATATTGCCTTGAAGAAAAATGAAATTTCATATCACTTGGTCAAGTTTAGGTTCCTTCTGAGCTCACGCAGTGAATTCTCTCCGTGCACTATCAAAGATTTAATGGCAAACTGTAAAATAAGATAGCGACTGAAGTTGGTATAAGATATATATCACTCTTGCAAGTACTCACTTCGTCGGTAACGTTTTTGTTAGCTCTAAAATCTCTCCTGGCCCAATCTCGTAAATATTCTCTGTCTGTTTTGTCAGGAACTTGCCGTATACTTCTCATAATATTTCTGTACAGCTTCAGCACATCTTGATAGACCATAAACTGCAATGGTTCGTCATATAGGTTACGTCGTATTATAAAAGTGAATCATGTTTCCTAAAAAAGACAGTCAACCTGTTTCAGGCTCATAGCGGATTTCGGCAGTTTGTTAGACATATCAAGCGCTATATAGAGAAGCAATTCAAGGTTTATAATTCTCTATTAATAGTGAAACACAAAACAAATCTCAAAATATTTAGAATTCAAAATGGCGTTTTCGTAGGATGATCAGACACCCTTTTACATCTTGTCGACCAATCAGATTGATAAGGTAAACGAATGCGCGGCGCCATATTGGATGTGACGCCTACCTAGCTGCGTAGTAGAATTGCGCTGTGTACAAATGTGTCAAGTCGTGCGGTGTCACTTGCCGGATTCCTGTTATCATTTTTTATCAAGTCTTTACAGTAGGTGGATCGTCTGAATTATAAGCCGGAATAATGGCGGACACGACAGTGGACGCTACGCGACGCCTTAACGTCAAGAAACAAACCCTCGATGACGCCTACGCAGCGCCTGCCAATTTCCTTGAGATCGACGTGATCAATCCAATCACTCATGGGGTTGGCAAGAAACGTTATACCGATTATGAAGTCCGCATGAGGGTAGGTCGATTACTCAACTCTTTCTACTATCCCATGAA
Source organism: Hartigia nigra (assembly GCA_031001745.1). Taxonomy (NCBI): domain Eukaryota; kingdom Metazoa; phylum Arthropoda; class Insecta; order Hymenoptera; family Cephidae; genus Hartigia; species Hartigia nigra. The sequence continues at coordinate 35,109 of JARPRG010000606.1, read as the reverse complement.
CTTTTCTAGAATCTCGTAATTTGTCTCTGTAGATATTTAAGGATGATACTTTAGGATGACTAGAATTTGAAAGGAAATCATTATTTATCTCGTGATGGGTGAGAATCATTTCAGGAATGTAGCAGAACTTACTCAAAAATTTGCTCCTTATTTAAATTTTCTTTATCAGTTTTTCATGGTGACATTTCGCGAAATACAATTGTTTTATCGTATGATTTTGAGTTTTTCGATTGAGAATATGGAACGGACAATATTGAATGTTTTTATTTACGTTACATTTCATTACTTTGTTAAACATAACTCTTCATCAGTGACACGTCGTTCTAGTGCTTAAATTACATTTTGCGTTCGTGAGTCTCTTTTTTTTTTGGCAAAAACAGCATATTCTTAATTTTATATAGATATAGTTCTTATGGATATCTTCTAAAACATTGTTATTGGAATAGTATCAAATCAAAATATATTGATTGCATACAATATCACTGGTAATGGAGATGAATGTTAACATTTGGATTCATCTACGTAGAATCATTGTCATATTTTCTAAACAATGTTATTGACACGTGCTCAGGTTTTGCAAGAACAGTAGCAGTTATATGGCTTCTGAATACAACAGTGAATACTTGACCTTCGTCAGTTAATCTCAACGATTGTAAAACTAAGTCCATTACTACAATCTGTTTCAGACTAACTTGCCTGTGTTCAAAGTTAAGGAATCCAGTGTGCGAAGACGGTACAGTGACTTTGAATGGTTGAGAAATGAATTGGAACGAGATAGCAAGGTGAGTCTTTAAATTTATACATTAATAAACAAGTTGAGTGGTATCAATCGTGTTATGATATCCTATATTCAGTATACTATCAAATAATATAATTATAGATAATATCTTGGTATATTTTGCTAAATGGTTTATCATTGTTTTGCAGATTGTTGTACCGCCTCTACCAGGAAAAGCATGGAAACGACAAATGCCCTTTAGAGGAGATGATGGCATATTTGAAGAAGACTTTATAGAGGATCGTAGGAAGGGTTTGGAGATTTTTGTGAACAAGTGAGTGTTTAATTAGCGTATTATTTGTTGTTTATAATTAAAGGAAGGGATCGTATAGTTTGCAATTCATGATCTCTTCAACAATAAAATTATTGCCATACATTTTTCTCTGCTTTACAGAATTGCTGGTCATCCTTTAGCTCAAAATGAACGATGCTTGCATATGTTCTTGCAAGAACCTGTGATAGACAAGAACTACGTGCCAGGAAAGATACGAAACACGTAAAAGTAAGGCTCTCGCGCCTTACGAGTCTGCACTTCATTCCCGTTAAAAGAAAATTTAAAAATTCTCCCGATCCCACCACAAATCGCATTGTAAAAGAAACCTTTGACTATGCATTGTATATTTAAATGGGTTGCGAGTGAGGGCTCTTGAGAAAGTGAAAAATCAGGTACTCGTTACGGTTGCTTCGAATGATTCGCCTTGAGATAAATGTAAATCAGGAGAAGAAGCAGACTATCTGGTTAATACGATTGTGATAACAAGATCGTTTCCGTTTGGGCCGTGATAGGACAAGAAAAAACATTTCCTCCACTTTGTTGGTCCTTCACAGTTCCATTTCATATAATAGAATAAACTAAGCTGGAAGATCTTTTTCATTTCGTTTTGTACAAAATGAAAATATTCACTACTCCATGCTTTGGTACCCCTTTCAACGCTCTCTTTTACAATATCTTTCACTTTGTCTTACTCACGTTTCCTTATATCTTATTAGAAGAAAATATTTTCAAATTGACCTTTTCTTTTTGCATAAGAACGTATTCATTAAGATACAAATTGCGAATCTAGATGAATTCCTCTCACGGAACGCTATTAATATATATATACATATATATATTACTAGTAAATTGTCGAATTTCGTTGGCGAAGCGAAAGTATAAAAAAAAAATACAAACTCAGGTCTCGCCAAGCGAAATTAATCCCGTACAAGTCGAGACGGTTTATATTGTTGAAAGGAATAAATCGTGAAAGAGTACGACGAATGCGTCTTGGCATAGGATTTGTATAAAATAAAATAAAAAAAAGAATGATATATAGAGAAGTACGTAAAATAACGTATTATAAAAAATACGAGTAACACGTCCGTTACATGTTTTTCGATCGTTTGCTTTCTCGTATGAAGATTTCAAGGAATTGCTGTGATCGATTTGACTATTTTTTTTATATGCGACCGAAAAATTCGGCCGAGGCATAAGAGCAACAATAACAGCAGCAACAACGGCTAAGTAATAATTGTAGTCATACCAAGGGAATCCGATCTGTCAGTATGAATTGTGCGTGTCTCGGCGTACAGTCCCTTTTAAGTGTCTTTCAGCTAAAAGTAACGAAAAGTACCCGGAAGCATAATAACGGCTAGAATTAGTTACGTACGTAAAAGGTAATAATAATAATTATATTCTTAGCACATAACGAGAACCGATTTCTGCGTAATTTGTATATTATGTTGTCTGTCGTATTTACCGTGTTTTTCTCTTATCTCTTCTTTGTCTATTTACTTCGATATTACTTTATTTTTATTGCAAGATCTGTCAGGCACCTCCCTGGAGTCACAAGTATATCGTATTGTGGTATGCATATGTATATTCTCACAATGCAATATAACAAGATATAAATAAAGAGGATATTAATAAATTCTTATGGACTTTTCATTTGTGTGTCGTTAGATTTCTCCCACTCAGTAACTCTTACACGTTTTGCTACGAGATAAAGACAAAGTTTATTTTAAATACAGCTTATTGCAAATTCATCGCGGATATATTACATTAATTTTGTTTTTCTTCTTTATACTTCCTCCTCTTGTCTTTCTGTAATTTACTATTTCACTTACGTTTTACTTCTTAAAACGCTTTGAACAGAATACATTGCTACGATCATTGACTTATAATACAATAGTATGTAATAGTCGTATTATTATTTTGCTTACACTACTATTTCAGACAAATACTATAGACATTATGGTACAATAGAATTGTTTCGAGATACGGAGAAAATTCAAAATTGCACCGTTTAGTCATCGATTTTCAGAAGCGCTTTGTCATCGTTTTTTTTTTTATTCATTTTTAATTAACGAACAAATGCCGTGAAGATTTTTATTTAATTTTTTTCTCGTGCGGGTATAGAGGAAAGATTGAGAGGGATACGTAAATATAAACTTTACATGGGATAATATTTGGTCTTAGTAGCGTACCTCGATGAGCTATCTCATATTGACATTATTATTTTATCTTGTAATAAAAAAAAGGGGACAAGGTTAACTTTCGTAAAAAAAAATTAAATGAAAACGCGATTCAAAAACCCCATAAACATAATTGAAATAACTGTATCACAATGATGATAAAAAAAACCATAGAAATAAGATATATTATATATCTTTTGTATATATATATATATATATATATTTGTATATACGATATTGTACGTCAAATATACTATATTTTACGCAGCCTCGGATCAACGATTATTTACAGGACGATCAGTGATCGATTGATTAGAAGGGACTACGGAGAAGGAAGGTAGCCATACTATATACCTTTGATATATAGAAAAAATATATGTATATAACGAGGGATGATTTTGGTAATGAGGATAACTCTCTAGGGTACGTAGCAGGATTTAAGGTGCATTCATCTAGGATTTGTTATCCGGCGTGATAAAAAATAAAAACACTTATGCGCGACATCGAGCTTTAACTTTGACTCGCATTTACGACACTCTAGTGTAACTCTTCTATTAATGAAAGTACATTAGATAGTGCTCAGGATAGAAGTTCACTTGCTGAAAACTTGCTTCGTCTTTCTTCTATATCGGAGCTTAAGTCTGCACTGTACACTTTTATTAACACTCTGCAGTCTCACTTTCAGTCAGGAACAGTAACGATCACATAAAGTGACCCAGGATTCTGTTACGATACCTTCTTAAATCCCATAAAAACAGCGAAAAGCGCATTAGCTGGCAACTGTAAACGCAATCGCAGTACGACGGGATAACATTGGTCGAGATTGTTCAAGGTGGATCTCGTATATAATACGCGGTCAGAAAGTATAAGGTCCTCGGCATTACATCTTAAAGGCATTTGGATGCCTGAAAGGGTCACAGTGCCAGATGCCTTCTACCTTTTATACGATTAACCAAATTGCAGATCTTCAAGGCAGGACCCAACTTCAGTCCCATGTACTTCATCATCATGTCGGAGTTTAACAGTAGCAGGGCCTTACCGTCGATTTCCTGTGGGATAAATTCATTGAAAAAATACATTCTTCGTTTATAATGTTTACTAAACGGATCATATGTTATTTATAGGACACAACTCACGTGTTTTCTGAAAAGATCTGCATGCTGGCCAAGCGCTGGATCTGTTATGGCGATATATTGAATTACGTCCTCTATTGTCCACTCAGCAGGTTCCGTAGAGGATGTACGCTGAGCAGGGCCCTCAGATTGAGTTGTGGATGTTGCAGCTTCTAATTCTAGACATAAAAGTACAAGAGAATTTCCGTTTAAGGATTTTTTAAATGATGTTTCATGAGTGACACATGGAAAAATGTGAATGTATATAACAATTTTAATGTAAATTATATGATAACATATACAATAGAATGCATTATAAACGCAATTTACATAAGTAAATTCACTAACCTGGTACAGATTTTCTGGCCTGTTTCGCTGGTGTGGGCGATGTTGGCGTTGAATTGGTGGTTGTCGCAGCAGGACTTGATTCTGCTTGATGTTGCTGAGTTGGGTTGGTAGTTGTTGTCGTAGGATTCTGCTGATTCTCACTGGACCATTTCCTCTTTTGTGTAGTAGCATTGCCAGTGTCCTCTCTTTTGATTGTCTGCAGCTGAGGTGTGCTGGGACATTTGGTGCAGGCTTCTTTCCTCCTGGAAAGCATGAACTCGCAAGCACACAAGTCTTCCAATTGGCGCCTGATGTAAGAGTAGAAATCTTCCTCTTCGACAAACACTGGCAGTCTCACTGATGTAGGTTTGCTTTCCAAAGTAAGATTGATACACTCGCCTTCTCCGCGTTTTAACAAGCTCAACATCTGCCTGGGACTCATGGCGGCCATTAATAGTGCCTGGAAGATATCCCTTGTGACACTAAGAATGGCTCCAGTGCCAAATTGAGCTGGCATAGCTTTAACTTTTCGTGGATCGAAGTATGGGCCGCAGGAGCAATTATGATTCACATAGATAGTGACTGAAATACAGAAGATAAGAAATTATAAACATTCCGAGTCACCGTGGGAACTCATTCCCTCATTCCCTTTATAATGTACAAAGGAAATATAATTACCATTTTCCAAGGATCGTGGCTTACTATTAGCTGTACTTGTATCAGGTTCTGTAGCAGGTTGAGGTGGCGCGCTGGATCCTGCAGGACTAACTAAAGCTACAGCAGGTTCTCCACCAGTCCCAGCACCAGAAACAGCTACTACTGGTAAAACATTGCCTGTCCGTGATTTAAATCTGTTCGGACCTGTTGCTGTAAACAAATAAATAAAGTTAAGGAACGTCAAATAGGAAATACTACAGTATATCCATAACGTTATACTCGACGTACACTTTTGTCTTGGTGGCTGAAGAGGGTGACCACTTTTGAAGCACCAACCAGCCGGAAAAATGTCGCGAGCATCGTAACGACACCAATAATCAAATGCTCCACGCCAGCCATCAAATGTTATGTGAATCATATCATCTTTAACAGCTCCGACAGTCGCAGTACATATCAATTGAGGATTCTTCTTGTCGATTGCCTCGAGCTTGTGCCCAACTTCGAACATGTTCGACCGTGGCGTCTTCGGCTCGCGCTTGAAGACCTTGGCCGGTGCCATTTCGGCGCCGTTCAAAGTCTTCAGCAGGAACATCGGCCAGCTGGAAGCGTTCATGCGGAAGCCCAGCGGTGGCTGGAGCATTCCGCCGGACTTTTCGCAGTGGCCGATTGGATGGATCTCGTTGCTGTCCACCAGACGCCAAAAGTCGTTCTTGTTATCTGAGCCGTCGAGCCTCAGTCGAAGTCTAAAAATCAATATGATACTGATAAGTTTCAAAAGTATTTATGATTTTTAAATTGATACACACCTTGGGCCAAGTACTCCAACGACAGTGGCAATGCAAGTTGACGTTAAGTTTCGTGGATCCAGTGCTTCCAATTTCATTCCCATTTTAAATTCATTTGTTGGTGGCACTTCATGCTGTAATATAAATGACAAGTAGTTTTTGTTCATCAATTTACAAGCGTAAGAGCATACCTGTTTAAAACATTCTACTGGGGCTGCCGAGCTATTTGTTTCCTTTAGATACAAATCCCAGTCAAAGGTTTGGTAAGTTTCATACTGGAATGGTCCAGTAGAAGTTGATGGTGGATGTGAATTATTAGTCTGGTTATTATTGCCTGTAAAGGATTGTGTTGTCGATGCTGCACTGGATCCACTTGGTAAACCTGACGGAGCAGGAGATGCAGCTGGTGAAGGTTGTTCACCATTATCTGAAAACAGTTACATTATAATTTTCTTATAAAAAAGACACACTTATGCTATTTAAATGATAGTCTTACTTTTCTTAATTTCTGCCTGATTTTCTCGTTTCTGATGTTTGTTCAAGCAAAATGAAGAACAAAAATTCTTTGTTGGACCGTCTCGCTGTTCCAATCTGACAGGCGTTCCTCTAATAACATTGTCGCACTGTACACAAGCACCGCGAACATAAGCTTTACGAAACTCTTGAACACATGTTTCAGAGCAGAATTCTTTCTTGCCATGCTGCGTGGGAAGAACATATCTCAAGGGCTGCTTGGTCTCTCCGCACCATGTACAAGAGTTCTTGGACTTAGGTGGTCGACCTGGACCTGATTTAACAATAATAAAAGTCAACACTGCTAACTTATTTCCTATATTTTATGTTATAATCATTCACAATAGAGAATGCTATTGAAAAAAAATAGAAATAAGAAATAAAAATATTTGTGAATAAAAATTAAAAGACACAAGTTTTTGCACTATATGCATCTAATAAACTTTCTTAGTTTAAAATTAATTTTTAATTTGTAGGAGGCACCTCGCATTTTTCCTTGCGTGCCCGACATTCTTGAGTATACTGTCGTAATTGATAACTTTCCAGGTCTATCAGTGCATATTACGCCTGAAAATAAAGCAAACGGTCAAAAGCATATTTGCATCCATTAACGAAATACACATCGGCATGTAGCGGGATACAAACCTGTATCCGCGGGATGATAAAACCGTATAAATGCGAACAAGACACTAATCGTCCAATCGCTATTGTATGTCACATATTAATGGTCGCTCTTAAAGGACGCACTAATGAATAGATTGTCTGCTTTTCAATCAAAATAATCCTCTTCGAAGCACTCGAATTTTTCTGTCAGGCCGCCATATTCCTTTGATTTGGCCGCGCGATGCCGCTTAGCCTCACTTGAAGGAAGATGGAAAACGTCGGAAAATACGCAGCAAGAAAAGAACAGCATACGACACCTCCGGTATTTTAGAAGCCACAATACGATACCTATGTGAGACCGTCGAATTAAAGAATGTCGGCGTCGTGAATCTAGACCACTGGTGCAAAACCGCCTCCGTTGCGGTAGTTATATTGTCTACGATACGTTAGAATTTCTGAGCAACTGGAATTCCGATCAAAAATTTTATCCATATGGATATCAGAGGAAATCGGAGCAAAAGAGTAAATTATATTAAAAAGTATAAAATCATTTATACATTCTTAATATCTATATATATTTATTACTAATTAATACACACGGGGTGCCAAAACATTATATATGGTCTGCCATCTCATTATTACATATAAAAATATGTCAGCTTAATGTACTACATTAATTCAGTCCATAACGATTATATCTTTTCTCCAATAATTTATCTCACTCATGACCTTCTATTTTACGAGCATCCATGACATTTAGGAAACATATAAATCCTGATGTTTTACAGAGTGCACAGAGCAGAATTTCATGAATCAACTGCTGTTTCTCTACAAAAAGTTATATCGTTAACTAAACGTTTGCTTCAGCTTTCTGCTTATCTTTATCCTTTTCCTTTGGCTGTTGTTTAATACGATAATCAGAGAGAGCTGCCTTGATAGCATCCTCAGCAAGCACTGTGAAAAAAGATAAAGGAATGAAATCTTAAGGTTGATAAAAGTAATAAAGAAATAAGAAATTAAAAATATACATGACTAACTTGAACAATGAAGCTTGACAGGTGGAAGGCAGAGCTCTTTAGCAATGTCAGTATTCTTCAGTGATAGGGCTTGATCAACCTATATAAATAAAATATATTATTTTTCTGTTAAACCTATGAAAGCATCATAACTTACAGTCTTGCCCTTAACCCATTCGGTAGCGAGAGAACTTGAAGCAATAGCTGAGCCACAACCAAATGTTTTAAACTTCGCATCAATGATTTTTCCATTCTCATCAACTTTGATCTGTAGTTTCATGACATCTCCACATGCTGGTGCACCAACCAAACCAGTACCCACTTGCTTGTCATTTTTATCTAGGGTTCCAACATTTCTAGGATTTTCATAGTGGTCCAAGACCTGTAAGACAGATATTATGACAATAAAAAACAGTATATACAACATTGGTTTACATCATATCACGCGGTTTGTCAAAAGTGTTTTCAAAATGACGTAAATAGGATCAGCGTAGTACTACTCAATTTCATTTGTAAAAGAATACTCACGTTAGGATGATAGGACACGCATGGAACGCTTCGGAAAACGTTTTTGGACGTTCCTGAGAGTTTTGCCGGCAAAACTCGCCACAGGGCCATTTTTTATTCGTAAAGAACTCTTATATTTTTCAGAAAACGAAAGAACTTGCAAGTACACACAAAATGCAGTCGAAATCAGTCGAAATTTATACTCATGACCTTCGAATACGTATGAGAAACTGTGTAAAATAAAGTTCCTAGATAGGAGATAGTGCGCAGTTTCATTGCTGTCAGATATTTTTAATTTCAAATTAATAGTAATCAAGCAAAGAAGGGGGAATAATTGGAATTTAATTAAATATGTTAATAATCGAAGAGCATTTGCGTACAGGAGTATTGATTTATATCTGGACGAAATACTTATGGCGGCAGATGTTAGAATCCCGACAGGTTATAAAGTTCTAATCGATTTAATAGAATTTTTGTAGTATGCCTAAATAAAATTGTAACCTTCCAGCGTTCTGCTTTGAAAAGTTATGAAGTAGCACCTGTTGAGATTCGAGAATTAATTCGAGAAGAGGATTATCGGAATTATCAAATTTACGCTCTCTATAAGAATGTCTTGAATGTTTTCAAAGAAACCGCCAATCTTGGTCTCACGACGGTATTCGAAACTTTTAATTCCTTTTGTTCGAAATTTCATGACAAATTTTCATAGATATTTATTATTCTTCGGAGTTACAAACAATTATGGATACGTTCAACCGAAATTATAATACGCCTTGGGCTCGACGAGAGTCACGATGCTTTACGAAGTACAATATTTCTAACTCTCTTAAATTCTTCTTATTTTTTGGTGAACCTGCCGTTCTCCATTTACGAATCTTATCTTAACAATGACTATGAACACAACGAAAGGGTAACGATGGTTGAAGCTATTTTAAGTCACATAATAACACAAACAATAATCTTTCCATTTGCCTACTCACTAGTAGTAGTTTTCAAAATGGGCGGTGACAATATTTTCTTTTACGTATTTTGCGTTGCCGAGCTTGAAGCTATTTTTGATTTGTTTGATCATCGAATTTTGGAACCATTGCCACCATGCGAGCTTCGTAATCAATTAGTAGCTTTTGTGGAAGAAAATGATTTTCCTCTCTTCGATATTTTCCTCACTGAGAGTTCTGGAAAGCATCATAGCAAAGTGTTCGTTCATGGTATTCCTGGACAGAAGATAATTGTTCTTTATAATAATATTGTTAGTCACCATAGTCATGGTCGCCATTTAGAAGTAACCAGACGACTCTTGACTGTTGATGAAATTTTGGCTCTGGTTGCTCATGAAATTGCTCATTGGAAACAATGGCACACTTTTATCAGATTCCTCGTGCATCAAGTTAGTTTTTAATTTACTTCATTTACAATAAGTGAAGATACTTATATTTATCTATTCTTTCTGCAGACACGTCTTGTCGTTCATCTGGCATCACTGAGATTTTTAATGAATTATAAACCTATTTATGAAGCTTTCGGTTTCGAAGATAAGCCATATACAATAGGCATTGTTTTACTTCAATTTTATCCAGTTTTCGATGTAAGTTATATTACTTGATATGTTTCAGAGGATTCTCGAATTTTTTTTGGATTTTTACGCAGGTATGCAACTTTACGGCAAGAGCAATAAACAGACAATTGGAATTCTCGGCAGATAGATACGTGAAAAGACAAAACAAGGATAGAGCTCTGAAAAGTGCCATTATTAAAATTGGCAATCACTTTTCTTTATTTCCTGTTCAAGACTGGTTTTACTCTTATTGTTGCTATGGCGAACCTAGTTGTCACGAGCGTATACTTGCTCTTGATAGATATAAACCTTAGTTGTATAAATCAATTTCATAATTTTCCATTTTTGTTTTTCAAAGGTACATTTATTTATTTTGTCAACGTATATATTGAAATACACTTAATCGTATAGCTTACATCATATGTCTTGATACACATGGAAAGTATTATATTCGTATCATATCGATAAAAAAACTCTGCGCAACAGCTCTTTAAGTTTAATAAGTTTGTAAAATATGGGCGTGCATTGATTGGCAGTTTATAGGATCCTTATGCGTATCAGCAGTGTAAATAAGGTTATTGGGTACAAATTGTGATTTTGTGGACGAATTTATTGATTTTAGCCAATCAGTTTTAGTCTGTTACATTATTAGTCTGTTATATGACTGGTTCGAGACCAAGTGGTTGACAAGATGCTAGTTGCTTCTGATAGGTCATGTGATTTCCTACCAAATTTCATTCGAGTCACTAATGCCACGGAAGCGGCAAATGTGGTGATTATAACACTTAAAATATGCCGAAATCCGATATCTGAAAGGAACAAGATAATTTTACAAAAATTTATTATTGTTGCTTATATGTAACGTTTATACAGTATTAATAGAGATGGAAGAATTTATGAACATCGATTGGTATGATATTTTCGTATGGCCTAACCTGAAAGCTGAAATAATCAAATTTTTTCTATCATAAAACATTTAATAATTTGAGCTTCATTCTTCTGCATGCTCTTTAGAACTGCTTATAAATATGTTTTTATTTTTTAATATGAGATTACGACATTTTAGGAATCCACCTTTGGAAGATATGCTTGATAACGTGTTTATCGATGAGGAGAGAATGAAAGCAGAAAGCGTAATGTTTAGAATTATGCGTGGAGCTTTCACCGACCCATTTGCAGAATCAGAATTTGAAGATGAAACTGATAATGAAATATCGGAGCATGAGATAGATGATGGGTCCAAGAATATTGACACTGCGACAAGTGCAGTGCAAACTACTACAGCTGTACTTGTGGAAAAAGCTACCAAGAAACGCACAAAGTCAAAAAAGAAGGAAGCAAATGCTGTGCAAGAAAAACAACAGCAAAATGCAGCAGCGTCAAAGGAAGACTCGCAGTTAAAGAATAAGAAGAGAAAATATGTCCCTGGCATAGTTAGATGTCCTATAAAATTTCCACGGCCATCGCTTCTGACTAAGGAACAGCAAGCTCTGTGTCTTCGTGTTTTATTGAGGTTTTCTGGTTCGGAGAAACCAGAAATCAATCAAACAAACCGTGAGGAATTGGAAACGTATATTGTAAGAGGTTAAGAAAATGGAGGTTACGAAAGTTAAAAGAATATTAAACTATTGAATCTCTTATTTACAGCGATTAACTCCCTTAATACATAAAGAACAAGATGAGTTTCTTAATATAGCTAAACAAAATTGGGACGACAGCAACTTAAAGATAGTTTGCGAGGATTATATTAATCGTCATTGGAATAGTAAAATAGAAAGTTTGAAAAAACTACCCAAATATTATACCGAAGCTGGTGACTTGCCTTTTGTGTCTGAGAAAAAAATTGGTATTCGATATGACAATACGTTATTAGAAATGGTAAATGCTAATGATATGTCTATCAGTCATATGATACAAGAAGATCATAATTGATTATTTCATTGATATTTTATGTTTTAGGGAAATATACCTCGTGTAATTTTACCTACATTTATTACATCAAGTATATTAAATATGAATCCAGAAAGATTAGAACAGCATTATCCCATTAAAACTGATGACAACGTTATCGAACCTTCGTTGTCTTTCAAAAATACTGTAAGTCAGGATCCAAATTGTCAACTACTGGCAGAAGCTAATGATGTTGATCTCGTTATATCCTCGAGTGGATTAAATTGTTTATTAAATAACACCGGGCCAAATTACAATAACACGTGGATTCTACCGATTGTCATAAAACAAAACAAAAAAGGCAAAAATATTATTTATATTGATAAGCCTTTGCCGCCTACAATGCGTACAATACCACAGAAAAATTCTTGGGTATTAAAATATATCTTAAAAGGTCATCTCACTCATCCTAACCATCCAACTTCTTTTAGGTAAATTTATGACATCTTATGATTCTAAAAATGTTGAATAACCTTTAACGATAACAATTTGCTTTCTAATTTTATTTTTTTTATAGATTGTCCAAGGATCAGGAGCATCTCGATAGTTACGATAGTAATTTCAGTAGTTCTAAATCTACAGAGTTTTTAAAAACTGAAGTGAAAAAAGATGATCAAGTCAATATAAAAAAAAGAAAGCTCTCTGGATCTAATTTTGAAACCCATATAAAGAATAATGCATCCAAGATACAAAAGACCTCGTTAGATGGTTTTATTGGAAACAGTTCCAAGGAATCTTCGTTTGAGAACGAATTCCTTGATTCCTTACAAACCTCAACAACTGGAAAAGTTTTTGGAAAAAGTACAAATTCTAAAGATGATGTATCATTAGAAGATTTATCTATGTCGGAAAATTCAAATAATTCCACTGAATTCGCCATTGATACGAGACAAGAAAAGTTAGAGAATTTTGCAGGATGGGAATCCGATAACGAGAAGCAATGTTCGTCTACGGAATTTCCGCGTCCAGAGCCAAAATCGAATGCTGAAAGTACAACAACGTTTTTCAAAAAGAATGATATTAAGAATAAGCAGGAAGTTGAACATCTGGAATCCGAAACACGAAGACTTCCTGATGCAACATCAGGAAGACACAATGTATCTTACAAATTGTTCAGTATCGGTACAAGTGAAGTTGCAGAAAGTGAATTATTAAAAAATACTCCGAAGGATTACAAAATTTTATATCGCTCTAAAATAGACGGAATAGAGGTATGTAGTTTTTATTTAATTAATTTTACAAATACTGTCAAAATCTAGTTTCTCGCATTTTTCTGGAAATTCATAGAAATTGCCAGATGGGAAAATGCAACTCATAATGCTGGCACCAAAGTTGGAACATCAAGCAGCGCTTGGTGCGGAAGCTGTAACACTGGAAGAAGCTTTGAGACAATGGAGTTCTCTAGTATTTAGACCTGGCGCGATTCTTGTTAGAGGTTTAATTACATAATTTTTCATTTAAATAGTTCAATGAATCAGTTCAACGTAATTATTTTATGCTTTTGAATGTTCGTTACGTAGCAAGAATATCGGAGCATTCAAAAGAAATCTTACAGCTGGAGAAACGTACTGCTATATCAATCAACAATGAATTAAAAAGATTGTATAACGTAAAAGTAGAGGAATCATTGGTTCTACTACACAATGTGATACATACTTTATCGCAATTGCAACCTGGACGTTACCTCATAAGACACACATTGCGAAACGGAGCCTTTGCCACAATATATAAAGAGACAGAAAATTCAGGGTGGGAATCGCAGCTTTGAAATATATTTGATTTTATCGAGTGTATATAAATAATACTAAGTTATAAAATTTCAGGAAAAATGTACTTGATTTACATTCTATATATGCCGATGACGTATTTCGTACAATACCCAATACTCCATGGCCTCGTTTGGATACGGTTGTAGTTACGCCAATGCTTTCTTGCTTCGAGAGGATGCCGGCAATGTTTTATCCTTCGAAAGGCAAAAATGCTGCAAGGAAAAAGGGTATTTCTTCAAAAAAAAAGCCTACAGAAACTGGTAAATATCTTTTCCTTACGAGTTTAGTTCTCTTTTTTTACTAATATGTACTTTTATTCGTATAAAATAGGCGTGAGAAGGAGTCTGCGAAACAAGAAGAAATAATTCTCAGTTTCAGTCGTTATAAACGTGATAAATTTTATTTCAATAAATTATTTATATTATCGCTTATCTTGTGTTGCGAGTTTTATTTCTCTTTTCCACAACATTGATTAAGTATCTCCAGATCTTTTAGTCAAACTCATGGAAGGCATTACAATGGCTTTGTTCGTTCTTACAGTTTTGAATACTCTAAGCGCTCATAAACACTGTTTCATTTCCATTGTTCAGTAATTAGGCAGAGTTAACAAATGGCGATTAACATTTCAACTCGTACACATAATTTGGTAGTTCCGTTTGGATTTTGTAGATCAGAAACATAGAATAGTGTTTCGTGACGTTCTGAAGCATTTAAAAATATAAAAAAGAACAGACCCAATGTATTATCAATGAATAATGTGTACTGATATTAAACACATGCGTAATAGTATCAATCTAAGAGATTTAATAAAGTTAGTCATTAAAAATTCCAAATACTAATCTAAAGTATTAATCCGCGAAAATATTTCAGAAAAAAAAACCGCATACACTTTCGCGGAATTTTCCGCGCACCAGAGGGTATTAAGTAACCATAGAATTTTTGCAGTGGAAGCAATGGAATTTTTAAAACACTCAGCAATAATTCAAGGGTAGTTAATCCTGCATTTAAACGAGCGATAAATCCCCCAACTCGCCCTCTTTTTAGCTCAAATAATTGTAAGCAAATGGGAGTCGCCATTGCTTCTGGGATTTTCAGCAATTTCCAAGTACCGGTTTGAAGCCACCACGCATATACCAGTTTCATGTAGCGTTGGTCATCATACGCGTCGAATTCGCGAGTAAAACGCGATAGGGTTGTGGGTAACCCGTGATGATCAGTTAGACGATGAAGCTTTTGTTCGTAAAAGGGACCTTTGATTGTACGGGACGGTACATGAGGAGGGGAAGTGGAGAATTAACGGGTGCGGACCAGAGAGTGTGAGAGGGAGAGACAGTAGAGCCCCGTAATTATCGCAACCGCACGAACGCCAAAGCGAAACGCATCCACAGACGGATTCGCAATTACCGTTGGCAGCAGGCCAATTTTCTCTGGGCTACGGATGGAACTCCCACTGGATGAATATTCGTTCAGGAGGGTTCATGATAATGAGAATGAGGACGTACTGTACTTGCGATGATAATCTTGATCCAGAATACCAAAGTGAAGAATTGGATGAAGAAGAAATAAGTAAGGGATGCGAAGAAGGGGACCTTGGGTCTTTGCTCTTGGGATCGTTAACGAGAAATTGGAGAATTGTGGAATAATTTGCTGTGACCTTGATCTCAAATGATGTCCTGATGTAGACACTTAAAATTTTAAGGTTAGCATAGTCTCTTAGTGGATTATTTTACGTTACAGTTCCGCTTCCTATTAAACTGTCGTTCGAATAAGTTTAAACTTTCCATGAAATGAAAAGACTAAACGAGGACCAGAAGATGGCGTACGCATCGTTGCGAGAAGAAAACGGACTCCTCGCGACACGTCAGGATAATTCCACCCGGAGGATTCATTCGTTTGCGCAATCTACATTTATATGAGGCTGGGAGGCTCAAACTTTTACGACTGACAGAGATGCTAGGTCAAGAGGACTTCTACGTCCTCTAGGAAAGTCCTTTAACGCCTCTTCGTAGTTCTGGGTCTCTGTGAGGAAGTTTATCCTTACCTTTACTTCACTTTGTCCTTCAACCTTACACTCTGCACTTTCGGCGTCATATATAAATCCACAGTCACTCAGTGAACTTAAAAATGTATGTTTTGCGTAGCTGCGTAATAAATGCAACGTACCCTGATGATTACAATACCACTGGCCATGTATTGTATTTGCATCATTCTTTGTATCATGCATTCAGTATGCGCCTCCGCGTTTCCACGTGCATACATGGCACCTATAACTATAGGTCTGTTCGCGTTATCTACACTTTTTACACTTTTCAAAAAGTGCAAGTTCTGATTAGTTACCTTAAAATATCATTCAATAAGAACTTGCACTCTTTGAAAAGTGCAAAACGTGCAGACAACGCGAACAGACATTATACGCCCAGCAGTATGCATAGCTATGTGTACAGTCGGTATATACCTGCGACATCTATTGAGTTCGTAATCGATGGCGTTTAATTTCGCCCTCAGTGAACAGAAATGAACTTCTCGGTGGCGTAGGGCTGTAGTAATAGCTCCCTGGAAAAATTGAAAGTTTCCTCAGAGTTCGATGGAAATTATAGTTGTTTGATAATGCGAGAAATTCAAGCGCATGTACACCGGCTATATCATGTACTTCAAATAGGGATCGATCCTAACATCATCGTCATGGTGGAACGTCACACGGGAGACTAATCCATAGCGGATATATAAATATAAATATATATATATATAT
>JARPRG010000606.1:0-18237 GCA_031001745.1 Hartigia nigra | reverse complement strand
CATCATCGTCATGGTGGAACGTCACACGGGAGACTAATCCATAGCGGATATATAAATATAAATATATATATATATATGTACCTAGAAGATCGTGTTCAGGATGGAGGAACGGTCATTATATGTGGGATCCTGGGAGCAGGGATAACGACGAGCCTTGGCTAATTCGTCGTTTCAGTTCTGTAATGTGAGGAGCCGTACGTGTATCGAGGTTATACCAAGAAGGATGATGTCAGGGATCTGTGGGGATCCTGTGACTCCTGTTGACTCAAATGTTCTCTCATGTAAGTCCCTCCGCTTTCTTTCTTTATCCTTCGTTCTTACTTCTTTTGTCCTCTCTATTCTCCTTCATTTTATTCTTTCACTTCTCTCTCCTCTGTTTTTTTATCTTCCTTCTCAGAGGAAGTTACGACATCTTTACGATCCCATAAACGCATTAATACTCCCCGCTAATAAAATGCGACGAGTCTGTGTGCGTGCTGGTGGATGACTACTTTGGCAAAGAAGAACTTTATTTCTTCCCTTAGCGAGGACTTCACAGAAATCCTGAGAATCAATGTAGCGGCGCGTGTGCTCAAGCAAGTATTACGACAAAAAAATACGTCTATATTTGCACGTACACGTATGACATTGCGTAATGTCATAAAGCACGGTAAAAATTTTTGTAATATAAACAAACGTACTAAGATACTTATTGTGAACGTTAAATAGACGAAGCTGGCAAGACGTAAATTACAAAAAGCGGATATTTCGAATCTCTAAACTCTTAGGGACGTTTTGCGTTATATTTTAGCTTTCAGGAAGTATAAGTTGAGGGATCCTTATACCAATATGGGCACGAAAAAGCGTGTAATAGAATGATCGTGAAACCCTCTGGGCAATGCTGGACGTTGATGTCCAGTAATGGATTGCCTGACCGGGTGATTCATCATAGCCTGAAGCATTTGTACATTGCTAGATCTGAAATGGCCACCGTCCCTTTGCTGGCTTTCAGCGAATCTTCGAGGAGGAACCAGGAGCAAAATGCGCCAATTATGTTCTGATGAAATTGCCTGGAAAAAAAATGTAGGCGGCTTGATAATAACACGGATAAAGACTTTCTCGTGTTCTTTAAAAGTTGACTGTGCTTCTGGTCAGTAAAACAATTTTTCTATAGTGTTTTATGATCCTGGTAGTGTGCAGTACATAGTCATATTCATTGGTTACTGCGACGTATTCGATGTACTGCTGTTGGCATTACTGATGACTGTGCAAGAGCAATGGCCGACATTTTCCATGGCATGAATTTCTCTGGGGATGTCGGGTAGAGAAACCATACAACGCTGCTCGAAGTAAGGACGTTTGCGAAATGTCTAAGCGTCCCAGGGCAACGAGCAGCACTGGCTAGTTAACGGCCCCGCGCCATCGTCAACAATCTAGGCATTAATGAATAATTAGGCGTGGGCATAATTAATTTAATTTCGTCACTAATGGCCGGAATATCGCTAATGTGGGTCGAATCCCGACAGAGTATTTACAAGCGACCGGGCAGCCATGTAGGATGGTCTATGTGTTGATAAGAGGGAAAACGCGATCGTGAGATGTATATAGAACGAGGAAGAAGGGTGCCATGGTTTCCATTAATTGCGACGTCCAGCGACGTTAATTAATGCGCATTAAAGTCCTATACATTCGTGTCGGAAGATAACGAAATTGCTCGCCGCACGAACTGTGAAAATTTATTTTCACGGATGCTAGAGAATTATTTACTTGCTCGCGAAACGACACCATCGCCACTCCCAAATGTACCTGTGATACCAATGTAAATTTTCCAATATTTTTTCAAAATTGCGTTCATGATAAAATACCCATCGGGTGGCCCACACGTTACATAACGTACGCGTACGTATATTGCTACGTGTCAGCGTGTGACAATCGGTGTTGTAGCACAAGCAAAATTCACTATTTATTTTCCTTTTTCCGACAAAATTTCAACACTGGTTGACGTTCGCGCAAGAATGACTCGCGAATTTATAATGGCCTTGTTAAAATGCAAATATCCAGGGAAAAATTGTGCGCTCGTACCTGGTTCCATATATTCGCTAGAAAATCCTGGTATAATGAAGATTAGGTTAGGTAAGTTTCGATCAGATTCAGATGATCATTTAAGAAATGTCACAAGCGACTGGTCTGCGGGGGTCCTGTAGAAACAATGAATGATCGAAGAATTACAGGTTACGATTTCACGGTAGGACCTTTCATAGAATAACGGAAGTGTCGGCATTGATTGGTTTGGTTTGGTCGACGTCCGGCCGTAACGCGTCGCGTTTAACGGCGCTGATCGTGATTTGTGACAGTGGCCCGAGCCACCCGGCGAAACTGGACCAGAGTGGCTGACATTAATTTATCGTTTATAGATATTAATGTCCCAGTTGTTAAATTATGTCAAACATCTGCGGCGAACGGTTAATCAATGGTTGCGCTCTGCTTAGATCGCCCTGATGAATTTGTGGCTTGGATTGGTTGACAGTTTCGATAGTGGCTTGATATACTCGCCCCTACTAATATTATGTATGCATATATAAAAATGTATGAATATTATGTAGAATTAAATATGTAATGTAATGCAGGTATATACCGTGATCTGCGAATAGATAACCCTTGGCATATACCTATAACTACGTGAATTTTCGATGGATTAATCGCCATTGAAAACTGTTTAACCCTTTCACTGCTCCCGTTGGACAATTTGTGGCGCTGTGGTCGTAGTAGCAATACTTTTGATGTTCTCTGTACATTGATGATCGATCGAGATCAATAATAGCATAATATAAAGAGACACCCGGGCAGAAAGCTTGATATCTAAGGCTTCTTCTGTAAAAAAAAAAGAACATTATTTACTGTATAGTTATGGTAAAATCAATGTTCCAGAGTAACCATGTGGCTTCTTTCTCTTTTCCTCTGGAACGTAACCGCAGTTGACACTAATCAGTGCCAATTGAACGTTGTATCTGGCACTTTATAGGAAATAAAGCCATAGAAGAATAAGAATAAAAATTGTCGTTTACATGCCAAATTTTAGAACGTATTATGAATTATTTATAGGAACAATAGTAAATATTAAATTAATCTTTTAAAATATGATTTCATGTATTTTTACGTTTATTTATGAATTTTTATAAATTATATACATATACGTTGATTTGACTTGAGCCAAACTCTACCGGACTAACTTAAAGCCAATTAAAATAACGAAGCAGCCGAGCTTACTACGTTCTGCCGTTAACGACGTTACGTTATCGATACAAAGGGCAGCCATTGGTCCGGAGTCACGACGCTTGACACGTGACCCTTCTCTATATATTCAATCCCCATTCTAGTGCTGCCACGTGAATTAAACCGATCACGCGAGATCTCACCAAGACTTCTGGCATCGAGCTTGATTAGCGGATTTCCTTCGTTTACGTAATCTCGTTAGTGAGTCCGGGTAATTTCGTTGCGGATTGAACCTAGTGATTTTATTCGTTCGAATCGGATCGTCCGACCGATTAATTAAGGAATGATCGAATAGCTTCTCATTATTTTCCCGTTATTTCGACTCGATCCGAGAGCACACTTTGATTACTTCCTTTACAAATTATTTAATTCTAATAAAATTATTTTCTTCTTACTCCGTTTAATTTCATAGTATTAATTTATTACTTGATTATAATTTACATTCGTTTACTTACGTAGTTTAGTTCGTGGACATCTACTTCTGGTATTTACTTATTAAGAAAGACACACGGAAAAAAAAACAAGGTTAATTCCTCAAGTTGTTCTTGTTGCCGGTAGCGGGTCACGGATTTTCATGAGATCCTCTCGAAGAGGTCTCTTCCTCAGGAGGTTGCCGCTTTAGCTATGCAAAACGGTAACGGCGTTACCGTCCTTCGAATTACGAAAGTTATCGACACTTTCATCTCCGCGAGGCCAACTAATTGCATCAGACCTGGATGGATCCATTAGCCGTAGCTCGTGTAGCCTTAACTCCGAAATTTCCGGAACGAAGTTTCATTCCGAACGTTTCCGGCAAACAGTTACGCCTTTTGGGCCACTTCCGATTCTTACTTTATCCCTTTACTCTACCATCCTGAAATTCTTTGGCTGTTCGATCAATTAATGTCCGTTATATGTGAAATGAATGATGGAGAACCTAGTGTGATTTATCAAAAGTGACAACTATCGCTCTTTTCAAAACTTTCTTCTTTTCCCTGTAATAAATAGTCGCCCTGTACTTTTTCTGTTTACCTAGAATTTTCATGTTTGTTCTCAGCTCGTAAATCATACTTCGTCAAGCTACACCTCAAAGAATCGCAGCTCCTTATCACAGTCTGCCGTCAGAAATAGTGGGATTAAAATCGAAATGAATTTTTTTATAATTTATTCAATCACTCTGTTGCATCTTAATCTTGCTATAAATCGATCTTCCTTATCATACGAGTTAGATAATTTAACTGAGAGTTCTGTGTGTCTTGCAGGATATATCAGTAAAATTATTCAAGAAGTTCGACCGTACACCACTATCCTGGATCTGAGCGTCTCCAATGATTCCAACGATGACGTAACATCCGCAATTGTCAAGGAAAGCAGTTACATCGTTCGAAGAAGTAAAAAATCAGCGACGAAGCAATTGTATTTTATGACATTGGTTATTCTGTGGCACACCAGCCAAGGATGTCCATCGAATCAGGAAATAGAGATTCTGAGCAGTAAGATAAAAGATCTCAATTACGAAGTACCACGTGTCCCTCTGATATTGATACTTCAGTCAAAAATCATTTGCAAGAAATTGGCAGATCTTCTTCAAGAACTACAAGGACCATATGCTTACCGTCTGGTTATTCTAACTTTAACATTAGCGAACGGTTGTCACGTTTCTCTACATACCTATGATCATTTCACCAGAACTTACTCAATTTTTCCAGAAATCAATAACATCACTGTATTTCCTAATAAGATCCGAAAACTCAATGGTTTCAAGCTGAAAGTTGCTATCGCCAACAATCCGCCAAATGTATATCTCGAAAGAAACATGGAAACTGGTGAGGCAAATAATATCGGTGGATTCGAAGTAAACATCTTGAAGATAGTAGTGAAAAAATTGGATCTGAATATGGAAATCGTGCCACGATTCAACGAATTCTTCAATGGAAAATTCAGCAATGGTACCCCTACAGGTGTCGTGGTGGAATTGTTTGAGCACAAGCACGACCTCACCGGCAATAGTCTTTACATTTATATGTATAACGACCGATTTTCACGTTTCGTGGAATGTACGCGACCTTATAATTACTTACCGCTATGTATAGTGATATTATCAAATGACGCAGTGACGGTGGTAAACAGTTTCGTGGGCCTCAAGGAATTGACAATTGTTTATTGCTGTGTACTGACTGTCGTTTGGTTTGGACTATCAATAGTGCCCAAAGATCATCCTGTTAGAGGAATATTAAAAACCCTAGGGAATCTTTTTGGATCAGGAGTACCATTTTTTCCGAAAAGATGGTCAGCTAAGATTTTCTTAATGTCATTGACAGTTTTATTCGCAATGATGTTTGCGAAACTTCAATCTTTATTGACAAGTTCGCTGATATACGAAATTGTTCCGAATGATATCAAGACATTGAAACAACTGGAAAGCACCGGATATACGCTTCTGCTAGGGGAAGGGCATTATAATATGACTTTCGATTATTTTCGTAATTTGAATGAAGATCATTATTACAAAAGATTGCAGGTTCGTGCGAGGATTTTTGAAGATAAGAATTTGTGTATACAACTACTTGTGCAACGTGAAAAATACGATAATATTGGTTGTGTAGTGGAAAAATATATTGGACTTTCGTTTATTCATAAATTTCCTGAATTAGTCATGGTCGAGGAGTATCTTTTGACACATTGGAAAGGATTCGCATTATTCAAAGGATACTATGCTTTGCCTATGATTAATAAAGTATTATCGATACTCACTGATAGCGGAATTACGGATAAAATTGTTAGTGCCTCCGTAAGAATTAGACCCAAAGTAATAACTAAGAATGTCACGTACAAGTTAACGTTAAAGAACTTTTACACTGTTACCTATATTATTATCACACTTTACATGATATCTATTGCTGTATTTATTATTGAGATTTTAAATGGACGTTATAACAAAATTAGCAGTACCATATAACACAGAAATATACTATACGTGATGTATCATGTGAAATTTTAAGAAATCTAGATTAAATGGAATTTTATAAATAATTTGACATATATAAACATATAACTATAAGATTATAAAACACGTGTAAGTCTTGAATTTTACATATATACAAAATTTGATGTTTACTGAGAGTATTATGAAATTCGTGTGGCGATTTTTTGTCTTGAAAGAAAAAAAGGAATGAAAAAAAATGCAATTGAGCAAAAGCACAACTCATAATGCACTTCGTCATCATAAAGGATTTCCAAGGACATTTCCGAGGATCTTTGTCAAACAGGATTACGTTCGGTTGAGCTTCTTCTGTACGATGTAACGGAACCCGAATCTCCATGATTCCATATTCATGAAAGCGACGAAGAAGCTTGGCCAAATCTCTGTCTCCGTGAGATTCGTTGCCCACCTATCAGCCTCTCCACATACTCACATACTGCTGTCTACCGCGATTACTTTTGAGAGACAATGTCGACATTTTCGGAAATATCAGAATTTCTATGCTGAAAATTGCTGCAGGAAGCAGACACACACGCAGACTTAATCGCGAAGGCCATTAGCGATAGGACAGCAGAGTGAAAATTGTCAGCCGCAGTAGGTTATTTTACGATCAAGGGGCATATCCCTGACTACATAGGGTCATCGTGTAAAGAGACTTTCAAAAAGTCAAAAAATAGTCTCGTTCTATGGAAAAGTGAGTTTGAGAATTCAAGGCAGCAGTAGGAGAGCGTAAGAAAAATGGTGGCGAGGTGCAGGGCTAATGTAGCATTCACGGAATCGCTGAACTTTTCCAATTTTCTCCTCGATTTACAGATTATATCCAGGCTGGCAGCCCTTGCCAAGGGCTCCATATAACCGTGGCTCCCTAAGTAGCCTGATGACGGAAGGATACTTTATTTTATTCCCTCCTGCATATTCCATCTTACCATCCTATCCTTCCTTCCCCTTTGCCATACACGTCGTCGCGTATTCACGTATTTAAGACCTACAAGGTTTAAATAAAAATTAGTAGACGACCTCAAAAGATTTATTCGTATTACTCGCGCAAACTGTTTATGAAAATAGACAGGGCTGCGTGAAAAATTATATATGGACAGATTCGATTTTCCGTGCGGATGACTTGGACGGACCCGGCATCGTAGCGATAATACTGGCGCGACGTTAAAACGATGAAAAATTCCACTCGACCACCCTCGTCGGAGGGATGTTTCGCCAGTAAGTAAACTGCAATCTCCCAGCTCTCTGGGAGGGTGCGGGTTTACGCCATGAGGAAGAAATGACTAAAGCAACGGCTCCCGAGAGATGAGAGGTTCTCATTGGTGATGGTGGCCACTGGTGATGGATCATCGATTTTTCTTATAGCTAACCTATAAACAAACCCCAGGGACAAGATGGAAATTAACTCGAATTCATCCTGAGGGACGAATCTTACTTAGTGCAGAGTACCCAAGCAACAATCACCGATGCTCGACCAGGATTGAAAAATAACCTGAGTTTGGACCAATCCTGACTGTCAAGCCTTGATATTTAATGGTGGACCAAGATTGGTAATGGTAAATGAATGGGGTTACCATTGATTACTATTAGCAAAGCATTATTGCTGTTGGTAAATTTTACTAAGGGTGGAGCTAAGTTTAACAGTCAAATTTTTTGTTTCTATCTTTTTGCACGCTACCGATAAAACTTATTTAATTTGCACATGCGTGTGTACTTTTACCAATGTTCCTGGATACTTCGTCTCTCGATGCTACTAACGCTTTCATGAGAACGATCCTTCGCGCATGCAATTTACAGTGTGCATTTTTCACAAGCTCTCAAGCGAACTGTTGACTTCGTAATGTCCCGTGAGTAACGGGTCTGAGTGCATTAAAGAATTATACAAGACCGAATATACCTGTAGAAAATCATTTCCTACGTCGAGATATAAAAACAAAAAAACGTACACGTGAAATGCACGTGCCATAAAGCATCATAAAATTACTAGATCAATGGTTATTATTTGCTCAAGAACAAATTCTAGTAGCAATGAGAACAACTCTGTCAAAATTGACCCATTGTAATTTTAATACTCACTACTTCCATGCTCCATCGCAAATATACATTTTTCTCCATTTACGTAAATCGAGCACGAAGATAAAAAAAAAAAAATAGCGAAAGTTGGATGTTTATCACATGACGAAGAATTGTTGCCATTTATTTCCTTATGAGATATACAATGCTTCTTCATCGTTGCCAACTTAACGAATATACTTTATGCCTTCTCCCTATCCTTCCCCTTCCGCTTACTCTCATTCTACATGTTCTTATTCCTATATTGGCAGAGCGATGGTACAACAGAAAAATGGCAAGCGTTCGATAAAGTCGCTGATACAGCTGTCGCGAGGCGTGGAACGTTATCGATCAATTTGATAGTAGGCAATTTCGACGATCAAATGTAATCTCGTAAAGAAATGTCTCTGGCGCAGTGAGTCGGGATGTTTTATGTTCATAGGGTTTGCACGATACGCGTTCTTGCGGCAGTGTTATTTAACGGTGCAACGACGTACTTTTTAAGATTGGCTCTTTGGGGTTGGTTGCACTGTGCTATTCCTATCCCAGCCCTGTACATTTCTATATCATCCTTTTAGTAATCGACGCGGGGAATTTGATCGGCAGTTTAAGGAAACCCCTGCGAAACATCCCCAGCAGGAAAGGGTGTGCGTTGCACGAGTGCCATCGGCTTTCAAAGGGAGAAGCGTATTTTATTTAAAGCCCGTATCGTACTTGCCGTTATATAACCTAACCTAACAGGACGAAATATAACCTCATGTATAATTCAGCGAGCTATCTATATTATTAATGAGATTGAAAAGCGAGTCTGGCTTTGGTTATCGTCTGATTAATATTCCAGTTATTGGCTAAAATTTTATTTTCTTCTTCCTGTTAACCTCTTTTACCTCATCCCTGTCAAACTTGAGAACAAGTTGCTTTGATTATTTGTATCTTTATTACGGACGCGTTTTTATGTACCATTTACTTTTTTAAATTAATTATCTTGCCAAGAGACCTTGATAGGTCTGTGAAGTAAATATACTTTTTTATTAAGCAAATTTCAGATGACTCGAGAGTTAAATTAGCTCGCTATGTACACGATGTACTTGTGTTCCGTAACAGTTGAATTATTCTAGGATTTTCTACGGTGCTGGACAGATCGATACAGCCGACAAGAACAAAACGAAATGTAATTCTAGGTACAGCTTTTGTTGTTACTCGCAGCCGTATTTCATCATTGTAGTCAGCATCCGATCAAACAAGCTAAGGACGCTCATAAGAGAATTTCTTTACTCTCTATATTAGAGGCTTCCATGTTAAACAGGAAATTACAGTCTTTGCAACCAGTATACTTATATATAATCAACCTGGAAGTTTATGCTTGTATTGCAAATGGCTTAATATCCATAAGGAAATTTACTCTAGATATATAACCCCCGTCTATATACTTCTTATATAATAAACAATCTGAAGATTCGCAGTACTTCTGATAAGGTCGTAGCCATTTTGACACAATGTGTACGATGCACAGTTTTGGCTGAAAAGTATGTGTACCAAAGTAGCTGTGGTATTCGAGGGAATCTGAGTAATGGAACATAGGGGATGGTGAGGGAACGTGTTAAAACGTAGCGGTTGCACGTGGGGGTGACTTTGGTAAAAGTGTGTTGTAGAGTCTGAAGCCCTAGAGCAAGGGGATGTTAGCCAAGCATAGGGATTGCGGGCTGTGTAATTTGTTCGCGTTAGTCTGCGTGGAAGATTGAAGCTCGTGTTCGCTTCGAAATACACCGCCCCTTTAATGAAAAAGTGCACCCTTACCAGCAGCCACCCTTGGACTGAGCCGCCATGCAATTCGATTTGCGCGGCTGCGTCAATCGCACTGCTCCCAGTGTTATTAAGGGATGACTGTAACACGCTCAAGATTTTTGATACTCATCGAAATGTCAATTACTGTGAAATTGGTATCGTTTTCGTTAACTGTTTTTTTTTCTTTTTTCTTTTTTCTTTAATTGAGTAAATCGAGTTTATTTTTATTGCTATGAATATGACGTCGATTAATGATGAAACGCGATAGAGCTTTATGGTTATCACTTTACTTTATTACACAGTCGTTAAACCAGCACGAAAAACTTAAATATCAAAGATCGATATCCACGCTCCAATAATTAGTAGGCAGTTCACTGAACACCATTGTTTGTTTAACGTGACGCGATAATGAAATAGGGCGATCGAGGTTAAAGAATTTATACACGATAAAATATCTTAACGGTCTTCACTGTTTTTAATTGCGCCATTAATCTTGTACAACGGTTAATGATTTTTATGGTTTCAAAAACTTTCTTGCTCTCCTGCAATATTTATAATCTCGCGTCCTTCAATTATTCTATTCTCACGGAAAAGGCGAAAGATTGTTTATATTCACGGATACGTAAAGTTCGGGCGTTAATAACGGTTGAAAAAGTGCAAGAATGCCTTGGTTAATCGAGTGTTTAAGTACACTTGATGGATTCGACGAAGCCTCATGCAAGTTATCCCGCGTCTAGACGCTCGAATATTCCGTCGGAATTTCATACGAACGTTCAACCCAGGCCTGTTTGCAGAAGATTACAGGATCTGCCAGGATATCAGGCACGCAGTGTCACAAAACTGTTGGCTGTGCTTGGATACTTTATTCTGATAAAGTTTCGTTCTCAAGTTTCACTCCTTGACCCTTTTATCAACCTAGCCCATATTTGTATTAAGATCAATGTTACGGAAGAAATGGTACGAAGCAGTAAAATCATAAGGATTGCTTCATTACAGATACAACAGTCGTAGTGCGCATGCGCAAGATTTTACGTTCTTTGAAAATTCTATATCCTACTAAAGGATCTAAGGAACTTTGGAAATCATTACATCGATCTTTATATCGATGGATAGTTATTGGTTGGGGATAATGTTTCAGTGTTGGTAATGGCCAGAAAACAACGTCGGAAGGATCGGTGGGATTTATAGGTTAAAGTATATACAGGAGGTGGGATAGTTTGCTAGAATAGAGGAAGTGAACGATCCGTGCTTGAATCCTTTGAGCCTTTTATAGTACGCCATAAAAGTCCCGATCAAATCTTAATCGCAATCCTAGAGAGATTTGTCGTAGTCCGTCGGCTAGACGTCATAAATATCGTTGGGAAAGGTTCTGCTTGGAGAACAGGGTAAATACGCGCGTGACCATTCGCTCGCCATTTACGAGTAGTGTAGCAACACAACTGACTCCACCCCAAATCCAGAGGACTATAAACTACCCTTAACGACGATTCAAGCGACTTCCGCACTGATTTCTCATCCAGCCGAGCGTTAGAAATGTTTCTGAATGTCTATTCGAAATAGTCCCATTATCGATAAGCTTCGCGAAGTTATTTACTTTTCCGACGGAAGAATATTCAGAGGAAATATACGTCTTTAACACTCCAATACGAACACAGGCGTTACCTACGCTCAATTATTATTTTCATAAAACGTTCCTAATCATAAGTTAAACAAATTTGAATTTCCTACATAAATCTTACGAACGATGCACCGAGTACTTGGTACCCTATTCAATGTTAGAAAAGGATATAAAAAAGTCGTTAATCCAAAGGCACCTCGAACACAGCTTTAAACGTCCCATAAGAAACGTGTATGGCGAATACAAATAATCTTGATTATTCGTCTCGTGTAGTAGACCGAGGACATTCATCTGTGTCTTGGTGAAGGTTGCTTAAGTCCTGGAATAAAATTGGCGAAGGACACGTGAAGATAAAAAGCTCGTAGACACAACGAGACGAAAAAGGTAATAAGTGGCGCATAAGAGAGTGAGAAAGTGGTGAATGAGAATGGAACGAGAGAAAGAAAGGCCATTCTCTTTTTTGTTCTTTCGAATCCCTCGGAGTCTAGTCCTTTTTATTACGGTAGACGCAACACGATGGCGAGGCGTTAATTGGGATTAAATAGAGGGTTTGTCGAGGGATTGCCATGGGTGGTGATAGTATTGCTAGGCAGTGGGGTGCTCAGGGGTTGAACGGCCAACAGCACTGTCTGGAAAGTGGGGTCTGGATCAAAGCGCAGCTAATGAGGAGGTTAACATAGGAGAGCCAGAGCTTTCTCTCTGTAAGGGATGCAGGCGTACGCATAGCGTACGTATCATTTATCCATATATGGTATAGTATGTCGTACGTGCAGTCTAGTATGACACAGAATATACAGGGTACACAGGCTCCCCTACAAGAGGAATGTATCCACGCAGAGAACTGTGCTTCCATATTCTGCCATTATCCTCATGGGCTACGTGTATTTCATGTGCATTGTTTATATATGGCTATGCACCTGCACATTCCTATTTTCCTGTATTTCATCCCTATGGCGACCCTGTATATACCAATAACCCCTAGATACTAATATATACCCTGATACATTCTGCTTTTTAAAGAGAGCTATAGTATGCTCTGGTTATTAGATTTATTTTTACACCGTGTTCACTCGACTTTACTATACGCTTTGATGAAACGAAGGTACGTTTTTATTTTTAATTTTATATTATCTATGGTCGATACGTGACGTCAGTTCAAGTTTCAAGTGTCGTTTCTTTATGGCTTATAACGTAAAAGTGTCAGCTGAATGTGAAAGTGATACCATGGTTTCACCATTCAACTATCACTGTATATGTATATGCTTTGACTAGCTTGTAGTATGAAAACGATACTTAAAGCCTGACAAACTTGTATATTTTTTACTAATGACAATCTTGGATAATGCATAACGATCTAGTTTCATTTACCATAATAATGTACAGGCATCTCGGTATCCATATACAGGTATCATATACAGGTATCTTTTCACAGCACGATGTTGGCGCAAAGAAAGTAGCCTGGAATTCATACGAAACGTCAGATCTCGTGCGGTAGACATTTTTAATGTTAACACATTAAAGCGACAGCGCGATTTATAGGAAAACTGAACTACTAGGCGGGAGAGTGACGTACCATCATGTACTGCAGTTGCCTGGGTAAACGAGGAGGAGTGGGAATAATAGGAGGAGGGAGAGGGGCAGATACTGGTATAACCTCGAAGGGATAGCAGTACGGCTATACGCTTGAGCCACTGGGTATGGGGTTAGTGCTCGTCGTGACCCTCGTCTTATTTGAATCTTATTTGACGGGCGGCGGGCGCTGATAAATTCCATTCCGTTAAGTAGTGGCACACGGGGTTGACGTGTCGCGTTCCGTACGTTTCAACCCCTGGCTTTCTATTCTATTCTATTCTATTCGGTTCGGTAGCGCCTGGCTCGGCTCACGATCAGAAAGAGAATGGAAGCAGTATGGCGGTACGAAGGAACCAGGGGACATATTTTCTCTCTTTTACTCTCTCTCTCTCACTTTCTCTTGAACTACTTTCCTTTTTTCTTACTTCTCATCCATAGGGGTGGTCCTTTCTACCACCCTTAACCTAGCGTAGCCATCCCCAATGTCTTCTACAAAGGAACATCCTTACGTTATATACATATATATATATATCCCCTCTTGTCTTTCTTTATCCCGTCTTTTCTTTTTCATCTTTTTTCTACACCAACGTCTCACATAGCCTCTCTTTGCTTCTAAGACTTTCGTCATTCTCGTTACAAACTAACCTAACCTTTCTTTGACTTTATCCATCCATCCCTCATCTCCCAGTCATGGTTCGTTTGACTGGCCACGTGGACCCTCCTAGTATTAGACGAATCTTCCTTTCACCCTATTTCGTTCCTCTTTTGATGGGGATTCTTACTGAGAGTACATGGGTTATGTGATTGGGCTTTTGTTTATTTCGACTGGTGAATTTCGTTTTCTACTTCTTCTTGATTTAATAAACGGCCTTTGACTATGTAGGAGACTTAATGGAGTCCTTCCTTTTTATGATGCAGGCACTAGATCTAGTTGGTTTTATATTTATTCCGATATACTATTGTTTGAACGTAACAGTCTGGTTATACAGTATAATAACAGTGTTTTACAGTCTGACGTTTTTATATTATATAATTAGTCTATAGCTTGGCAACTTTATTATGGAATTTTTATTAACTTGAATTATTAACGTCAGAAAATATTCTTAAGAAATTCTTTGATGCAAACTCTATAGCTATATACATATAAACTTGAATGTTGTATAACTACTGCAAAATGGTATATGCAAAGCGTCTGGATTCCATATTACGTTTCATCAATATTATATAAATTCTATTACAAGATTATTATTACCTCGGGAATATATCAGGGACGTTTCTTTATAGTTTCTTCCGAACATTCTCCAGTCCTACAAATATTTGAAATCTTCCAGAAACGTAATATAATATTACAGTACAGCTGGCACATCTAGACGCTGAGGTTAAATCTCTCTACAATATGTTAACGTAAAAGTAACACAGTTGCTACGGTAAAATATAATATACATATATTAAATATATCTTTTGCATTATCATTTTTCGCAAATATCGATTAATGTTTCTGTTACTTAATAAGCTTTATCTATATTTTTATTCTTTGTATTTTAAGGCACGTAATTATATGTATGACGTCACAACGATATTAAATTATATGTTATTAAAAATATATGAATCTCAGTTGATATATTCATAAATACTAAATATGGATGTTCTTTACAACGGAAGGTTGATTTCGAAATTGGATACAATCATTATATTAATTATATATTAAAATTAGGTTGTATGAATAATTTATACTTTTACGGGTATAAGGCAGATGTATTTTTCGAATTATCATTAATTTATAGTGTTACATAATCACGTTTAATGAACAGTTATGCATATTATTATTTGTACAGTATTGTATTGTTTACGTTTGCAATGATTAAGAGAAGTAAATAAAAGTTTTTTTTTGCGACAAATCCAATAAGGAAAAATCTAAAAAATTATATTTGTTATTATTATACTGATGACAGATTAAAATACTTGATCAACTTGTCCGATCAATATCTTAGGTGTGAATAGTGATTTCCAGTATGGCACGTTAAATATTTGAATTATCTCTCAATATGATATTTCTTGAAAATCTACTAAAATCTCTTACGTATCTACGCAAAGTTTTACGATTGGCTCGCTACTAGCTCAGCGATATTGTTAATGCAGAACTGGACGATGCAGTCTTCGCAGTCAATATGAAGCAGTCTCGAAAATTGCTTGGGATGATAAGCTTGGTCCAGCAGCAGTTGGTTAGCAGTACTGAAACCTAGTACTACTATTTATGCTGGTCCAGCATTAATAACTATGACTACAATTCTACCGTAGAAAGATAAACTGAAGATATAACTTCCGGTCTAAGAGAATCTGCTGATCTTGAGATGATTTGTTATCTCCGATTAATCTCTGTACGATGGTAAACGTATAGGCATATATACTAGAGTCCATAATTGGACAAGGTATCGCACTAGTATAGTACAAGGATTATGAAATCCTAATTAATGATTATGACACAGATCGTGTATACATGACGTCCGGTTCAACCATTATAATTAAAAGACCTTATTAAGATTTGATTGATATACAAAATCCTCTTTCCAAATTCCATTTGAACGTACGTACACTTTCTCTTTACTGATATTAAACCGAATGGACATTTTTTAATTATCATAATTTTCAAACACAATGACTGCGTAATATAAAAATGTATTCTTTGATAATCTCAATTAATACATTGCATTAATTTGTAATTGAATGATAAATGGTACGATTGAATTTTTAACACTCGTTACAAGCAATATTCACCATATTAATAATTTTCCATTAAATATATGATTCCACTTGAAATCGTAATTAACGTAAACATAAAATGTTGCTTTTTGCTTCACATTGTTTATTCGGTCCTCGATTGAAATCGACCTTCTATTTATTTTTAGTAGAAAATTATCCACTGTTGATTTTGAATCT
Organism: Hartigia nigra; assembly: GCA_031001745.1. Classification (NCBI taxonomy): domain Eukaryota; kingdom Metazoa; phylum Arthropoda; class Insecta; order Hymenoptera; family Cephidae; genus Hartigia; species Hartigia nigra. Next base: position 2,062 of record JARPRG010000606.1, on the reverse strand, counting down.
GATGCATCCCAAGCAATTATCCAGTAATGAAGTTGAGCAATTGGCGGAATGTTCGACGATATGTCTCTTTGACGACGTGCCACATCCTAATGACGTCCGCTTCGTGTACTCTTGGCTCATTGATAATCATAGAGTTGCACGAACGTTAATAGGTTATGGTTTCAATGAGGAATAGCAATACTCCGAATGCCCTAATGTTACTTGATAAAACATATTTTATTGATTAGACAATTAACGTCGTTATGTCAACAAATCGTGTTCCGTGCACAATGCATTGCTGCTTGGCCAATTTTCAGGCACTTACATGTATCCCACAAGCAGTTTAGTTATACGCGTATAACTAAAATAGTTTAATTATTCGTCTATAACTAAATACGTATAAATAAATTGAACGGAATTATTGTAATGATTAAGACAAGACACTTGTAATGCACTGCCATCTTGCGGATAGAAAAAAAAAGTGTCGCGCATGCGTAGTACGAAAACTGAAAGTGTTGGATATCGGTAATATTGCTGTCTCATCTGAATTCGCAACTTGCTTTTTTTCTGGAAAATTCACTCCGATCGGATTCGATGTTTCGTCTGTAATTTTTTGCCACTAAAATTTACAATCACGCGTGTGTTGGCGTTCATACAAACACGTGAAATTTTACAATGGCGAATGCATAAGACTCTCTATGTATGGTCAATCTCTAAAAATGGTGAATTATAATGGCATTCGTACATTCGGAACGCGTACTTTTTAGGTATGACCATATATAGAACATGTGGCAATATTTTATCCAATAACCATAGCGTACTACATATACTTGGCCTGCGGGCGCAATTTTTTATATAAAAAATTCCATTCGAATCATATAAAGCTGAACGTGTTAAAATTTATAACCAATATCAAGCTTCGTGCGTAGAACACTTGCGATTTCGTAATGGCGCATGCGCAAAATAATTTTTTTTTTACTACACCGAATACCAATGATTGTGACGTCTGTCACGTGATTTTTCGATTCACGGTCACAAAAGGGCCGTGGTTACCGATTAGGTAACCTTCGCGATTGGCTTACAGATACCGAGTCGTCACCCGGTGTAGAAGTTACGGTCGCGGCCAGTTCAGGTGAGGATAGAGGAGAGTCGGCGTGTTCGAATCTGCCGTGAGGAGAAAGACCCGAGGGACTGGGTAGCCCGGCAGGGGAAAACACCCGACGAGGCGTCTCCGCGGATCGGCAGAAGCCCGGGTGCAATTCCGGCGCCCCAAAGAAGAAGGGCACAGGGCTGGAGAACGGGCGGAGGTAAGGTTTAAGGTTACGGTCAGGGGAGGAACCCCGAGGCGCAGGTTAAGTTTTGGTAGTGCCCTGTTTTCGCCCTGTGTCCAGGGGAAGCGACCGCGAAGGACCTCCAAGATTGTTTCGTTACCGATTTAGGAAAAGATGCTCTCGCTATAGTTAAAGGAACGACTCGGGTAAGTGCGCTGTAGTTATCGGATAAAGGATCTCGGCAAATCAGATTGGTTTGTTTCTGAAATTGACTGTTGTCAATATTGTCAAGTCAGTCTGACTTGGGATACCGGCGAGGTATCTTGGGCCGGTTCGCGCTACCGTGTTTAGAGTTTTTTCTACCCGTGTTTGCCTAGGCGGCACGGTAGGCTCTCGCTCGGATATAGTTCGTGTTATCGTGTCGTGCTCGCGCGTTATGTTCTCGCGAAATAAAAGGTACCGAAAGGGGTTCTTTCGCGTGTGTTCTCGGGGTGCATCCCGGTGGATGACCCTAGGAGAGTTCCCCGTTCCCGTGGACTAGCTGTACCTGCTACGGTGAGTCGCACCGATCTTATTACTTGGTGCTGGGATTTCGAACAGTCCGATAGCCATAGGCTTCCCATTTCGCTCCCGATCATATGTTCTGGACTCCCGTTTCTGGATTTTCTCTGTTCGCGTTCCCGTCAAAGTAGTTCTCGCTGCATTACACTATTTGCCGGTCCCTTACTCCGACCCTCTTTACCACAACCTGCAGCCTGAGCGGCCGTGCATTTCCGCAACCGTTCGCTCTCGTTCATGCATCCAGTTGCGTT
>JARPRG010000605.1:264339-295596 GCA_031001745.1 Hartigia nigra | reverse complement strand
TATATATATATATATATATATATATATATATATATATATATATATACATAACTACACCGGAATAATCGAGACCCATGCTAATCCTCGTTTACCGCTTTACTACCTTACTCGTACGCAGCCCGGTCAATTTTCTTTGCCATTTACTAACTAAGACCGTTACGACGATTAGTCCGAAATTATGGGCCTTGAAAAGAGGCCCGAACCACGTTTTCTCTATAGCATTTACTATTCGCACCATGGAGCCACACGTGTACGCTTGTTGTGGCACTAGCGTGGATTTATGCATAATACAGATATACAATATTATAGACGTACCAATATAATTATACACAGAATCTTGTCATCCCCACTGACGCCATTGTCGCTAAAGTCGCTAAAGTCGCGTTCACATGTATTCGACAAATCGCGAGACTTTAAGCTCCGCAGTACAGATATAAGGTCGTGAACCCTGACAACCCCTGGACTACCATTGCCTCCTCCTTTTCCCATGGGTTTTCCACGACCCTGACAGACCTTCCACCCTCAGCCCTTTTCATCCCTCTAACCTTATATACGCTTTTACCACCCTTCCCACACTCTCTCCCTCTCTCTCTCTACATATATTTCGAGTCTTCACACACACTCTCTATCTCGCTTGTATTTTTCTTTCGCACATCGGCTGATCCACGGAAATGGCGTGCGGTGTCGATAGAATTTGTATTTACGTTACGACGACTGTAACACGGAAAGTAATGCCATTTCGTAATTTCCTGCAGGCGAGAGAAGCTATACTGGGCTCTCTGCCACCGTGGTGTACTCAGCCCTGCATATTTCTACGGCATTAGTAATAGTGTACATAGTACGTTGAATATGCACACGTCCCTATGTACATTACATACAATTTCTATATATCAAATGCACTGCGGGATACGCAGCGACGGTACCACACTGCACGTATTCGATGCACTTGTACATATCGTCAGACTTGTTATATACACATGGACTAGCGGTACTATCCAACGCATCAACGAACAGAGTAGCTCTATCTGGCTACCTACCAACCTACCGACCTGCTTCCTACCGTTCACTGGATTCCGGAAGTGACGTCACTATAGAGCAGTCGTAACATCCTGCCCCCTCATTACGTTACACGCTCTTTCCTATCCCACGATCCTGTTGGCGAGTTCATTCCTTCTAACCTCAGGTCCCTGGCTCATTCCCCTTTTTTTTCTCTCTCTTTGTCTCTCGTTCAGTCTCGCACGATCCTTTGATTCTTATCAATCCGCAGGAGCTGCGGAAACGGTTCCGCAACGCTCACGACTGAATCCGGTCGTTTCGCAAAGACGCCAGAGCCGATCGATTCTATTCGTGATTTAATTGGCCGGGGGGCACTCATACTTCCCGTAACTCTACATGTCGGTTGACATTATTCAGGTAGTCGGGCGATTATTGATTTTCCAAGTGATTCATCAACCGCTGCTATCGTGAGCGACATCCTGAATTTCCTTGTGGCATATATAATCAGGAAAAAAAATATTGGATATAGCACTGCGTAAAGAGAGAGAGAGAAAGACAGTTAGAGAGAAAGAGAGTGAATTTGGGGATATAGGCCCAAAGGGTAAAAATGTTATGGGAGGGTGGTTGCGTCTGCTGGGTTCGCGATAGCTATGATACCAATGTCGTTGTCAAATATTTGATCCTTGGCGAGAGGGAATTGACAAGTGTTGTGAAGCAACCCTTGTCTCTACCCATACTACCCGTACCCCCTTTACACCCTGCAATGAGCGATCATCCTTTATTCCCTCCTTGTTAGGTCACTCATCTTAACTTCGTAGTCTCCTTCGCTATGGGCTCTTCTCTACTATATCTGCCGGCTTGTCTTATCCCTTTTTGCTCCTTTGGAAATACGCCCTGGATGAGATCCTATCGACTAAAGAAGACTCCGTTGTCGTAACTCGGTCATGGGGTTACTTTCCACCCCGATGGATCGACGAGCCGCTGATGCCTACTATCCCCCCAGTAATCGGAAAATTTTCCTTCGAAGAAGAATGGCAATTTCTATTCAAGCCTGGTCAAAGCGTTGTTCTTATATATTTTACATATATACATATATACACACAGTAAACTCAGCATTACGACCGTTCTTCTTACCAAGACCGCTTCTTTTTCAGACTTTTTGTCCTTCCCCCCATTCTTCTTATACTCTTCGTGCCTACGTGAACTCGTCTAGCCAAAATCTGTAGAACGGGTATTGATCTCGCGATAGTCCACCCTAGACAAGCAGCCACGATTCCTCGAAGAGGACGACGTGGTCGTACGACGCGAGTCGTACTACGGGAAAAGAAAAGAAAAAAAATGGACGCCACCGGCTCAATTTGAAAGTATAATGACCTTAGGCGACGAGGAGGTGGAGAATCTTCTTGTTTGGACTGGGAAAAATGGTCTCTCTGTCTCTTTCTTTCTCTTCGATATTTTTTCATAGCTTATTGGTATTCCTCGGGCCTTAAAAAGCTTCTCCTTTCCATTTCCGTCCCGCTTCGCTCTTACTTCTACGACGTCGAACAGGAAACGCATACCTCCGCATCTGGCCCATGAAATCCTTGCGCATCATCTTGCTTTAATATTAATGTCGCCGATTATACTTGTGGGCTCTTTGCTTCGTCATGAACTCGCAATTGATTTCTGCATTCTATACTCTGAAGTACCGTCAGGTAGATAGGTGCTTATCGGAATGCGAATTCCTCTTGGAATAACGACGTTGTGGAATTCGATTGGTCCAATTTGATAGACGGATCAGTGGCTGTGTACTATATACTTTGTAGATACCGCGATGATACGAGATAACGATAACAAGCAATAAATGCAACAAAACATAACGAGACTCTACCTTCGCGAAGTCTTCGCATAGTTATTTTTCAAGAGCGGCAAAGATAAACGAGTCTCGACAACGGCTTTATATGTATCACGCACTTTACGCGCTTTCTCTCTTGACGTCGCTCAGTCCGTAACCCGAATTCGTATATTGTGTATAAGTTTTTGAAGAAATTCTAAGGAAATTCTAAATGGCGATCCCTTTATTTTAGTTGAATATAATTTTCTCTCTAGAAGAAGGTTGAAAGAGTGCAAGGCATAGAGACTTCAGTTGTAATACGGATCTATATGTACGTGCATATACGGAGAATGTATAATCCCGTTATAAATAATCCTGCAAGTTTTATTCAGCACGTAATTCATTTTATTGGCCAATTATAGGATTAATATTTATAGCCACGTTTATACGCCAGCGTTCGTATCCAGTCGCCGGGGAGACATCCGTAGATCGGAGGGTGGATAAAAATTGCGTAGGCACTCCCGTAGGATCATGGCAATTTTTTTATTTTTATTTACCATTGATCCTTCTCGCTGCATGTACACGTATCCTACTCTCTGTAAAAGTATCCATGAGGATTCCCATGGCGATCGTACTCCTCGCCTACGTATTTTTACACGTCCTCACGGCGCACGAGTCGTATCTATTTTTAAAGCCATTAGGCCAGGAGAAGCCTGACGACGAAGGCCGAACTCGTGAGAAATATTCTCCGCAGAGGTTTGAGAACCTCTGAATCACTCGACTGACCTATCGCAATGTTTAATAATACGTTCCGGGAGCGTAGTGATGCCGGATGACGCCGGTTCTCTCCTCTACATTAGACGACGTTACTACTTGCGCAATCCATTGGATCATTAGTCCCCACGAATAATTGAGGAGGTAAATGGAAGACGGCGCCATTCGTATTTTTGGCCGCGTTTCTAAAGAACGCTCAGGGAACAATACGTAGGCCATCCTTTTTTTTTTAATTCATCACGACCGACCTTCTAATTTTAGTCTTTCTTGTTTTATGTTGCAGGTAAGAGATCACGGATCGAAGATCGGCCCAGGAGTCTGGACGCTTCCTTTACTCTTCGTATAGTGATATAAAGCTGTGTTCACACGACGACTGTTCCCAGTTCGTACGAAGCGGTATAAATTCTCGCATAATTTGCTAAGGCATGTCAGTTGCCAGCGAAGTCTTAAATCAACTTCCGTCAGGCTACTAACCTGCAGGTCTTGCAACTTCGTTTCATAATTAGTTGGAGTGGTATGTGCGAATTTTGAATTTGACGAGTTAACGATGCTCAAATATCTAAGCGTAGATCACGCGTTGAACTTCAAATGGATTCAGTATGTCAACACGCTAGCAAACGTTTAGCTTTCGGATATGTTCGTACGATTGACTTCTGTCTCGCTCTGCTTCGCTTCTATGCAGCGCGAGTATATATCAAGGTTTAAAACGACGTCGACGACTTTCGACGTGCCAATGCTGATCGTCCCAGCTACTTGGGAAAGCTTCTAGACGTACCAGGAATATAGGCAAATGGATTCGGCTGGATACGGGCAAGAACTAATTAACCAAGTACCTAATTGCTAAGAGGGATAATTAGGGGCATGCTCAAGATTTTTATATCTTAATATCCATCAGGGTCATGTTCAGAGCCTTCGAACGCTTTTTCTACCACTTGAAAACCGGCTTGATACTCAGCCACTAATCGTATACACATGCATATACTTAGATACGCTTTTTACGTACGACGTATTATTTAGAACTATGTCAATTCGAAATGCGCACAAAAGTGACTCGGTAGACGTTAATATATTTATATGTATATAGAGAAGGATTATCGATTCATGAATAATTTCGGCTCGGCTCGTTGTTCCGAATTAGATTCCGACTTTTGACCACTTACGGAAAAGGTTAATTTCATGTGAAAACGTTACACAAGAAGACGATGCATGACCCGAATTTTTAAAATAATTTCTTAAAACGTCCTATATACGTTAATAACGTATGTTTTGCTTCGAAAAAGAAATACTTAAATCAAATCGATCGGATAGCCCGTAATTGTCGAATGTCTAGAGTCACTGTAGTGACGTCGCACAAGTCGTGGCCATCCTACGTGATAATACTAATGTAGCTAAATAACTAAATCAAGCGTAAATAGGGGAAGCTAATAGGCCGAGTGACACTCAAGCATATCCAGCAATAATTCGACGAGGGGTCCGTTCAAAACACAGCCGTGTCCGCCAGTCAAAACATCTGCAAAAACAGATGTCCAGCCACAAAAGGGCGCGTGGCAGATGGCACGTGGCCGCACTGTTGCGGCATATTTTTCTAGGAAAAAGTCACTCGCCTATTTAGAAGATATCTAATCAGCATCGTATTCGCCAAAACATTATCACTGACATTTCATCATATCAATATCGCCGAATCTTTAAATCGCGCGTGGTAAAAAAAAACAATTATACAAAATCACATTCAATTTAAACGTACGTATATCCTATCTAAATTGAAATAGAATTGACGTCAAGATAGGCAAACATTCACCCTGAAATTCCTGAGTGGGTGGCCTGTTCCTGTTACAGTGGAATATCAGTGACCCCTTCGCTTCAATATCTTTAACCCCCGCGCTCTGTACAGGCGCATACATAACTCCCCGCGAGCGCTATCGCCAGTCTAAATTATCCATTCCGGTACAGGCGCTGGCATATACCTACCTGGGATGCGATAAATTTCATTTATCGAGCCAGCCTCGTCCACTCGACGATTCGATTGCCCGACCCGGTTAGATAGCCAACGACCAGACTCGAGAATAGGTATAGTCCACGATCCATGATCCAAAATCCAATCGAATCCGGTATAGATATATTGGAACAGTTATTATATACGTACTATAGATATTACGTAGATACGTTAAGCCATTCAGGTTACTCCGTGTAGTATAGTACACGTTACACTGCCTTATTGCTGTAATATTCTCTCTTGTGTACCTATTTCCTCCTGAGCCCAGCCCTATCTTTCTTACTTGGCAATTAATCGAATCCTTGCTAATTGCCGTGGCATTATCAAGAACGTGCTACGTGCGTGACGCTCTTACTATTGATACGATTTCTGTGATCCACGTTATCGACTTGGTATAGTATGATGTCAGCTACTGAAGGTATCGAGATCTTGTCTCTGTGTAATTTATATATACTGCATACGTTATACATACACAGCCAGGAACGTTAGGCTGATTGGGTTCGATGCTACATAATGCTATCTTCATCGAGCAAACTATAACGATGAGTAGGACGACGAGGAGATGGTCGGATTGGGGACATAGGAGTAATGACGTATATACAAGGAGAAAATTATGGAAGTAATAAAGGTATAGAGAAGGTTTAGAAGGTTGCCAAGGCAGAGGAGTTAAAGGTATCGAGTAACAGAGGCTGCGCGATCACAGACTGGAACGTTCCCTGTCTCGATGGATGCTTACACACGAGTCACCATGTGTGAAGGGGTACCAGTGGCATCGCGGAAGGTTTTGAATGGGGTGGGACAGGGGAGAGGTAGTGGTCTCGAGTAAGAAAACAAGAGGGGATGTGGTAACAGGGTCAGGTTGCCTGCGACGTTGCCACGTCCCCGAGAATCGTGTTTTTCACGCTTTGTCAGGAGCATAATTGTCATTTTTTAAATATTTTTCTCAAGTTTCTAGAACCTTGTAACATTATACCTTTTATTATTTCTTCATTGTTTGATCGGTTTTCACTTATAACGATCCCGTGTACTTACAAAGCGATGCACTTTTTTGCATCTGTACAAATCTTTCGGTGCATCTTCTTTCATTTCTCGCGAAACTCGCCAGCGGGTCAAGTGCGTCCCGACGCCGGGCATCGAGCTCACCGTGAGCTCCAAATACATTTTCAATGCTCCACTTGGAAAGGGAATCTGAGTGGTTCGTGAAGCAGCCCTAAGGGTGAATCCGAACCCCTTGAATTTCGGATAGGAATGCATCGGCACTGTTTATTCATTTGCATAAACATCGCCAGTAATGCACGGATATGACACTGATGGATTTTGGACGCCCGGGGCGAGTAAACGTTAACGATATTATTCGGGCGTCTCTGAGCTACGCTGCTACTGCATCTTATCGTTGTATCATTAAATTATTGCACAAAACTAACAAACGAATGCATTGTGCACTATGCAGCACGTGCAATACTATAAAACGTTGTTGCGTACCAGTAAAGGCATAGTAATACGGCTACCTCGATAAATTTCTTGAATGAGTCAGGTAGTCGCTGACTCCACTCGTACACAGTGTGAAAAATAGAAGCAGAAGGAAAAAAAAGTTTCTATAGAATTCTACACTACCATTGCTAATTCTATATGTATGTGTGTGTGTATATATATGTATATATATTTCTTGCGACCTACTATCAAGCCATATTGGCATGATGACAGCATGACTTACTACATGGCAATTGGCCGTTCTCTCTCTTTTTCTCCCTTTCATTCTTTTTCTCTCCACCTAATGCTACTCCGTACCTACACATACTTTTCTACCCCTAAAGCTATAAAACATAATGCACTTCGCGCCGCGTGTACCGTTTCATGTTACGCTATTGTGAAGGACCCTTGTACCTCGTCACACATACTGCCCGTTGTCAAAGAAAGCATCGTAAAGCATGCGCGCGCCGCCGGTAAACGTCACCTCGTAAGTATCGTGACTGCTCGTACTTTTTCATATGTAGTATATATATATTTGTTAATTTTATTTTAACCTTTTCCTCCTGTACTCGACCGCGTATCGAAGACTCTAACCTCGAAAATTATTGTAGCGTAGACAAGTGGGTTTAATGTTTAACTAGTTTTCGTGAGGCAGTGCTGAGAAAAAAAATTGTTCTCGCTCAATTCGAGATTACGAATTTTGAAGTACATTTAGGTAAACGGCTGTACGAAAATTGCCATAGGAATTCATTAGAGGGATTAACGATTCGGAAAAGAGTGTCTGGGTCCTATTTTTGGGAAATACGCATGCCTTGTAAACACAGTGTAAACGGGCTTTAAGCCATGACTTGTACGTGACTGCAGGACAAACCCGTTGCACAACCTTCCGTGTTTACATGAGAACTTGACTATACTATACTGCTGTGGAGAAGTGTTCTTAAAGGGGCCTTCACAATTTCTTCGTTCCCTTTCTTCTCTCCTTGTTTATCCTTCACTACCTTCGCCTTCTCTTGTAGACGTAACGTTCCTATCCTTCTCTCTTTTCTTACGAGACTCTCGTTCGAGTCTCCTTTGCCATCTATGAGTCGCCACTTCTCTCGGTCTTCATGCCGACGAATTTCGAAAGGCATGAACGTTTCAAAATGTCCCGCCGTGACCCCGAAGCGCCTTGGAGAAACTCCACGGCAATGCGAAGCAATGCTCGATCAACAGCAAGCCTAATCGTGCATTCTTCTCCTGTTAAGCATCGTTCACACGGCTCGAGAGACTTTAATAAAGGCTCCCTTGTTCCTGTGAACTTTTAACCTATTGCTGACACGGACAGTCGCTTAAGAATCAGAGACTTGACAGTCTGAACTAGACATACATATACTTATCAATGAAGTGTACATCATAATAATTAAAGCCAAAGACCAAAAGACACAGAAGCGAAGTAAACGACGCGCCAAGTCAAGAAGAATGGAGGAGCACGCATAGTACAAGGACATAGCAAAGCCTTTGCTGTTCGTATTTTGTATGTTAGTAGCGCTGCTAGGAGTTGCGTTATAAGATTAATGAACAAATAGCTCTCCCCGAGAGACATGGATGAGATGGGGCCAAATATGGCGCTCGCCCTCAGGCTCCATGAATGATGCAACGTGCGAGCATGGATTTACAATCGCTCCGTAATGCGACGTACACACCGTGAGCCATCATGTTTCTCCCGCGGGAGGCTAAACTGAAGAATGATGGAAGAACGAGAGTGAACGATAGAGAAAAGACACTTAACGATCTCACGGGGAAAAAATCGATCACCCATCTTTTTATTTATATCCCCGTGTACGTCAGTGCAATTCCTCAGAAATATTCCATTCGACTATATCGGCCGACCTGTTTGTCTCCATTCACTGCTACGAAACTCATTATCAATGCATCAAGATAAAACGACCAAGTGATAGGCGCCTGATTGAGTCGAGTAGGAACTTAATACGCTTATTTTGCATTTACAATTGTATTATACGCATTTAATTCGCCAAATTGTATCAATAATAGATCAATGGCCTCGAATTATATATTTAACACAGGATCAGCTACCATTTACATATGTAATATAATTTCTGAGGTAATTTTTTTCGTCGCAACTTCATTCACACTTTCACGGTACAACGGACTTTAGATTTAACTCTTTAGTCATGACCGTAGAAAGCGTCTCTTTCTAATTATCTTTATCATTCCCATCATCCGCGTCCGGAGCAGTCGTTAATTATCGCACGTGGATATAGATCGCGGTCATAGAAATTATAGTACAATTGACGCCGTGCGTGAGCCAGCGCGTAAAACGTACGTGACGGTATTAAGGAAGCGGCTAGATTTGATATAGGTGCTTCGTCAAATCCCTTCGTATGTTTACAAGGCATATTACACGCTTGCGTAATAGCGCGCGTACCATCGTAGCAAAGTTCGTACGTTCTCGTCCCTATTGGCGTGTTGTAATCCGTTCATTAAAGGTGTCGATTACATTCCCATGGGTGTCTGCTTGCACCTCTATACCAACCTTACCTTCCACTCCATATATAAGATATATTTATACATATATACTGATATACAGCAAACAACCCCGTCTACTTGAATATCCCTGTATTCATATTTCTCTCCACTTCCAATGTCATCAACTAACAAATAGCGCATGCACTGTTGAATCTCTCTGCGCTCGTTTGGTCGTATCGCGTAAAGGGCTCCAGCAAGTAACCACGTACGTCTCGCATCGAACACTGCTGTTATTGTTGGGTAACTTTCATGTGAGCGACATGCAGAGACAAGGCGACACATTCAGATATTTCAGGGGCCACTTGCATGCTGTTAAGTCTACTAAAGAAGGCCCCTCGAATTTTAACTACATTCATGGGTTTGGTACGCCACCCTTCTCAACCCCTTTAAAGTGTTCTCTCTCTCTTTGTACCTTTTTGTCCCTTTTTCGTATTTCTCTCGACGTCAAGAGATACGCAGCAGCCAACTCGTTCCAGCGAGCAGTCAGGGAATTTATGAACGTCTCCATAGACGTTAATGAAAAACAGGAGCAAAGCGAGAGAAGAAGAGTCCGTTATATGCAGCCACACTCGTACAGTACAGTCCGTATGGGATTGTATAGGACGGCTAAAAGGAAGACGAGGTCGATCGATTCCCGACCAACATCCTCGTTGTCACGCACCGATTAACGCAATAAGACATTTTTCTCACGTCCACCCGACTCGATGCATAACCTTTGCATAAATCAGGTGAAATGCAGTTTCCCTACGTGGGATTCCCTATCGTGTTGTTATTCTCTTTGAATTTTTCATAGGCTTCCTCTACGGTTTTATATATACAAAAAGTCATACTGAAATCGTTAAGTCACGATCGATCGACGCGATACTTGAAATCGACATGCGAGCAACCGGCTGCACGCGAGTATCTAACTATGAACTGCCACGTGTTTCTCTTAGATTGCAAATCTTACGCAACGTGGCGGTGAGATCCGCACGCCGCGCAAGACGCAAAGAATTCAAAGCGGCCGACATTGCTTTAATCGACGTGAGAGCGAGAGAGATCGAGAATTCCTTTGGTCTTACTAATATTTTTAACCTTTAAACCATTGGCCTCTGTAAGGCCGCTGGATCTACCACTTCGTCTTCGCTTCCTTCTCTCCTTTTTTTTAGTACTACCTTATATATTGCGTCCTTCTTCTTCTTACTCTTCTGCTTCCTTTTCAAGTGGCGTGTGTTTCGTTCTGATCTCTTGCAGAACCTGCCATACTACTAGGGCTGCCAGTCAAGATCCGAGCCAGGATAGGATCATGCGTACACGCCTGCACGCGTGTCTCTATGTTTCTTCTTCCTAGTAGAAATTTTGTAGCTGTTCTTAGATTAAATTGTAACCACTTGGCGCAGTAAATATTTCATACGATCTAACCTAAAATTAGTTGAAGAAGGTGTTAGCATGTAGAGAGTGAATATTTTTAATGGCGTTAAATCTAACGCGTTAATGTACAAAAGACTCAAGACCATAGCTAAACCTTTGATTATGAGCGATAAAGACTAATATCATCGACCAATTTTCAAGATTAAGTTAATAATTTTATTCGCCTGCAATTCTCGTCATATATTATATAAACAATCTTCATTACCGTCGTTAGATTGTGTTTACGCGTTTGACTCTACGGCGCCATTATGTATCTAGTGGAATTTCACAGCGATTGCACACTGCTCAGATTTCAGTTTTACTAGTATCATTTACCGGGACGAGAGTATAAACTAGAATTTCGTAAAAAGAAGTAAAATCCACGTGTCCGTATCATAATAGATAACGCAGAAAAACATGTTAGGAATTTCAAGCAGTGAAACAACTAAATCAACTATCCTATTGGAAATATTATTTGTTATGCAAATATACGGATAGAAATCTCGTCAGAGTATCGGACAATGTTGCATGACACTTGTGCAACGTGAGTGCATATATGGACCGGTGTACTCACACCCAAGCGACAAAGTCGTCTGTCGACCGATTATGCAAATATCCGACTGGTCGGCTCATCCAACGGATTGCGTATCTGATTGGCCCTACAGTCAGTACTACCTTATACACAGAATGATTTACCCTTTCGATTTGATTGAATACTGAATAATTTTCCTTCGAGTTTGTCCAAGTTAAGTGTGTGCTGGTACATATTGATAGGTAAATAAATATAACGTGTTTACATCCATGCAACTGTATATGATCGGGAATGTGAAATTTCCTTGGGATTAGATTCAAGGCAATCATTATACATTGTTTTCCCACGCTCCCAATAGGGATCATGGCAATGGAACGTACACCCGGTATACGTTCATTTGCGTCGACATCTTCCACTTGTTAAACCAGTCCAAAGCCAATGAGGATTACGGCTTTAGACTGACGGCACTCCAACGATAAAGAAAGGGGCCCCTCCATTCACAATAATAGTAAATCAATCGCGTCCTCTTGGCTAAGATCGAGGAAGATGAGGACCTTGTCGTGTGCTCGCCGAATCCACTTACCGTCGACAAGCCCTGACTTTGTCATGCATATTCGTCTTTATAATCTGTCGCTCGTATAAATCATCCCTGAGGGATCAGCGGGTGGCAGGTTTATATACATAACATTCAATATCTGCAGTATTGCGAATTGAATTTCTAGAATGTTTGTTCGATGAAGCACGTATTATTATTATTATTTGATGATTTTCAAATTAAGAATATCGAGGAGTGGACTTTTGTTGAATGGAGGAAAAAATGATAAATCTTCAATAAGGAAGTTCGTGGTAACTAGTCTTGGTATGGGTATTCGCCTTGAGCTTCGTGTCCTTGGCAAAGGAAGTGATTACTTCCACTGTTGAGTTTGTACCTTGATTATTAACGTTAAACTGTTTTGTTAATTAACTCAAGCTGAGTTTTCATGGCTAGTCGTGTGCTTGTTCGTTATCAAACGCAGCAACGCTAATGAGGGTAATAGTGGATGAAAGGTCATAAGAGGTCAAGTGTCGCTGACTGAAGCGAAAAGCGTGCGAAAATGGAATGGTTATTCCGCTTTCTGGAAAATTTAAACTACTGGTCTCTATATAGCGGGTGTTGAGTAATTTTTATATATTTCAACGATTTCACTTTATTTTATTCTCAATCGTTTTGGCAGTGGCTAAAACTTTCACGAGAGATGGTAACAAGTCGGAAATGACGTTGGGTGGGGCGTGGGGGGGGGGGGGGGGGCGATCGAGTTGATGCCGGCAGTGACCGCATGGCTCGTAGTTATATTGGGAAGATGAAACTTTCCATACGGCGTAGCAATTTCCCATGGAAATTCCGGCAAAATTAGCAGCACGCAAGGTTAATCGATTCGGCTATGGTCGACCAAGGAGAATTTATATTTCAGGGGTAAAAATGCTGCCCCTTTATATAAGGATAACGAAATAGGAGGCACCTGTGGATCCCTCTTCGCATTCTGTTTAGGACTTTTGATAGTATAGACTAAGCTAATTTTTTTCCATTTGCCGTTGCGTTGCGTAACGCACCCTGTAGGTATATGGGCGTGCATACTCGATACGAATATAACATATAGAGATTCAATCGAGTCTGTTCCCGCTTTCAAGTAAATTCTATACCAAAATTCGTTTCCTCTACGGCACTTGTTCTTTTTGAAAAACGTTTAATTGAATTTCCCGCCTATCATTGGAATTTCAAATGGACCCTTTGCCATCCCTTGCTGTGTGTCGGATCGTAACGTTCTCTCTGTTTTTTAATATTTTCTTTCTTTTCTTTGTCTTCCTCAGTCTCTCTCTCGTGGTTACTCTTTAAACACTCTCTCTCTTTCTCTCGCTCTCCCTCTGTCGAGTCCGCATCGGATTAAATTGAAGTGCATGGAGTGCGCGAGATATCGCTCGCCAGCCAGCCTCTCTGGTCCAGCACCTCGTTGTGAATTTTCCAGCATCAGCATCCGCAGCCTTCTGAATTTTTCCAATGGCATCACAAAACTTGGGTAACCGTTATACGTAGAACCTATAGATATCCTCATGTGCACCGATCACCCGCAGCAACATGAAGAATGCCCCCGAGAAAAAAGATGGCGCATGTACTTTCTCTTTTTTCATTCCTTTTTAATTTTCCTTTAATATCGTTCTCAAGGTGAAAAGAGTCTCGGTTGATTTAATAAACGAAATATATCCTTGTGCTCTTATTACTTTCATTTTCATCTTGCGTAAACAACAAATAACTTTAGCTATTTCCTCTTAGTCTCTTCTCTATCTTTCTTTCTCTCTTGCACCTATATTCATTCCTGTCTTTTTTTATATTTCCTATCCCTCTCAGGTTTGCCACCAAACCGTGACGAAACTTGATATCGTGTAAATATTGAATTGCTGATATATATATATACATATACATACACACACATGCATTTCACCGTGATGTAACCACTGTAAAAATATACTTAAAAATCGTAAACTGTAAAGAATTGTTTCCCCCCATGTACTCTGCCAGACCACCCCCTCGCCCTTCTAACCACCCTCTTATTTACAACAAAATACTATCTCCACGGAAAACCTCAGTGTAACATCGTCTCTTTTAATTTAACTGAGATTCTCTATCTCCTTCAGGCCGCATCCACTTCGGAAAAAGGATCCATCTGCTCTCGAGGAAGAGAAAGGCCTTATCTATTGAAAGGAGCAGGACGTTCCTAGTTTTCTTTCCAGTCGATCGCGTCTTATCTTGAGCTCCAGTCAGTACGAGGATTCGACGTTAACTCTTCAAGTAAACTCTTGCATTTCTTCTCGTATCCTTCTTTTCCTTCATACCCCCTGTATAACCCGGATTTACCTGTGATTACAATCGCGTCCGTTAAAGAAAACTCTTTCCTTCGGTATATATATATATTAAAAGTTTATATTTTCTCTCGCCATAATGAATCGCACGAGTTCCAGACCTAAATCACAAGAGAATGATATCAAGTAATTAGAAATGTCATAGGAAATTTCCCAGGGAAACTTTCCGTGAACCCGCAGTGAGAAATTACAACTGTGAAATTCCACGCTCGAAAAGTCTTCAGGATTTTGCGGACTGTCGCTGACGTGCATTTACCAAAGCTCTTCTGACACACTGAGCGAAAAGTTTACTAGCTGCTTCAGCTCAGCTTGGTCTATTAACGTCTGTAATTAAATACGCCGAGTTTTCGTGAATTTCGAGAACATTGCGGTACAGTTAAACTGCTCTATTATTACTCTCTCGAATTAATCGAGAAGTTTAGCATCTAATTTCTAATAAAATTTCATCGCTCCGTTATCTGCCTTTATAACGCAATGCCGAATCCAATGATTTCACTGTCCTAGTCTTAGCTATGCGTATATATGTATACGTATACGTACTATTTGGTACCTCAAAGTCTGACATCAGCTCTTATGTCGCATTCACAATAGACATTCATCCTCATTTACTAATAGCAAAACACATTCTTATGCGATGTCGCGAGATACAACATTATCAAGTCAAGACTCGCGTCGAGTCGTGACTCGATGACGAGTCACTCCCACGCAAACTGATCGGGCACGTAATTACTCTACTGACGTGGCATGCATGAGTGACTGATTCTGCGAGCGAGTCATCAGGGAACGGGAGAAAGAAAAAGAGAGAGAGAGAGATTGGATGCGTGCTGAACCGAACGTTGTGAGTCATTGATTCCTGTGAATAAAGTTTTATTAAATATATGCACTCGCCTCCATTTCATGCCGTATTAATAATTTCAATCTGTAATCTCAAGGATTTTTATTATAATTTTAACACGTAATATCTCCCGCCTATTCTGGATACTTTTTTTTTTAATATCCATGACCAATCTGACCTTTGCCCTCGAAGCTAATCGATTCTTCAACCAAGTCTTGGCGATACCTCGCTAATGTCATGCTTTACCGTGTAGGAAACGAGTACTGCGTAGTCAGGTACTTTTCTCAGGTACTTCGGGTCAATGTTAGTGCTAACTGGTATAACCCTATGACCCCATACGCTACCTTAGAATCACTCTGGTTATATACCTATTGTAACGTAACGCCTTACGAATCGTGTTTCCAGACCTTTATACTCTTAGTGTACTCTTAGTAAGGAGAATTGATCGCCATGTCGTTCCTACCGATATAATCCGTAACCAGCGCATTGTAGGTTATATACACACGAGTATACCTATATCATGCTTTTGCGTAAGATACATATATGGCAATTCGATTAGGCTCATTCACACTGTCTGCTACGTTATTTATAGTGATAAGACGACGAAGTCTGATATTTGTTACTGTTAAGGCAATCTGCATGAAAAGCATGTTACGTGGGTAATCGAGATGAAACTGATATAAAATGCCGATGAATATCTGTCTGTTGTAGATTAAAAGTATCTTTCTCTTTTTTATGTGAATTGCTTCATTTATACAATGAAACAGAGTGCATTGGGATACTTTATACCGTTGTGCTTAAAAATTATTATTATTACCTAACAAGTACCTGTTTGTCTGTTACTGCGGGAGAAACGGATGCCTCTCAAAGTTATGGTGCAGTATATCAATTATCCATTTACGTACTCGAGTACATTGCTATACAGTACGAAAATCCATTCTTGCTTATATCCGACCCACGCTTTATTTTCATAATAGTAACCGGTCGTATGTATCGAATGGAGGATATTTTTTTTTCTCTACTAGCAGAAGGTATTTTTTTTTATGGGGATATACCACCATAGAGAACGACGTTTGTCCTGTTTACTGAACCTGTTTTTGCCCAGTCTCGTATTAGAGCCATCTCGTTAGTGGCAACCCGACAAGAGCCTGGGTTATGTATAGACCATGTTTGCTAACTATCATAATTCGTTTTCTGTTGCAGGTACGTTCCGGCACTAATTCATTTCCCAGGCAAGATATAAAGGGCGGTCCATATACGACCATACTCGCATGGATTTTTAATGAAGGATTGAGTCATCCCACACGACATCCTTTTACTGTTGGTTTATTTCCGCATTGAATTTATCCCTTCAGTCCGGACATTTTTGGACAACTAAGAAAGCAGCCCCGCTTACACTAAGGTAGATCCGAATGGTATACGCACGAATCTCGCGCCTTTCTACTACGGCCTTTTGGGCACCAAAGGCCGTGTTCGTCCTTGTGTCTTTTCTCCCATCTTAGTTAATGGAAAATATTCAAGTCAGCTTGAAATCTAGGTATAGTCATAGACAGAGCACTGTCGTGGCGTGAGGCCACACACCCTTATTTTGAAACATATAGACTTGGCCATTCACCACCTTAAAATGCAGAACTGCCTTTCTCAACCTCTTAGAAAGCATCCAGTATTTGCTCTCATAACTCCGTATATTGACTAGGATGCGTTGTATACTGCGGCCGAATCTGTTCATTGGGACTTTGCTTTTCACCATTTTTACTACGGAAGAACCTGAGTATTTAACCAGTCGATTTGTTTCACGAAACGATATCAGCTCGCGGTATACGCGTCCTAGTAGCAGTAACTTGGAGGTCCCGGCGCAACGCACTACAACTTTCAAGAAGTCCTTTTGGGTCTCTGCCAGCCCCTTGTGGAACTCCATTCCAGTCAGCATTCGTGACTTCCCCTCGCGACCAGTCTTTAAAGGCACACCGGCAAAGTGGCTGGACGAGAGGACATCGTCATAAGCATACTCCAATACTGACAACCTGTAACCTTTACCATGTTTCAAGCGTAATACGTGTTACTTCTTACAATTTAGTATTATTTATCTGCTTACGTAATGTTATTCAATCTAACTAACACTTATCGTTACTTGTTATTTGTTTATTGTATTTTCAACTATTCTGCTGAGAGGCCTATGCCTAGTTAAACGTTTCTATATATATGTGGGAAAAGCAGTGTGAACTTACGAAAATTACTAAAATCCCCTAGATTCAAGTATCGAAGGCCTATGACCATTGTCCAGTGTAATTTGACAAGTAAAATCTATCCCAAGCCACGAGCCTGTCCATTGGTACCAACTTACAAATCATTTCTAATGTCATGAAAGCTTCTGAAATAACGTGAAGTTCTCACCAATTGGCAAGATATCAATATAATCCTGATGTCAGTGAATTCTTTAAGCTTCGACCTAAATTTCGGTACTTTCTACTCGTAATTATTTCCCACGTGTATAATCATTCGAACCGCGTTGACTGTACGTGTGAAAATTGACTTTTCACTCTGGCACGGATAAAATTGCCATGAGAAAATTTTGATAGGTGAAACTGTGTAGAATGCAGTTCATTACAAAATGAAATGTCGGTCGATAGGGATGTTCGCGATTATTGGCAATGATGTTCGTCGGATGTTAGCCATGAGGTAATAACCTGTGACATTGACCAAAAACGGTGGTGAATTTTGATGGTTTACGCGAAGCGCCGTAACAACGTTCGATCCTAGGTTTAAGCGTAATGGACGTACATAAATGGTGGTGCGTATGTGCGTATAAAGCATATAAAGTGATATCAATGGATTCGTATGGCAGGGACGTACCAACGTCGACAAACGAAATATTAGTCTTTCGATTGTACACTCTCAAGCTCTTGCATACTCTCGTCCGATCGTTCTCTCACGGGAATGCGTAATCGCACACTCTGTAGGTATGTCAATGGTACAGAGGGTAAGCGTGGATTCGTACCACCCGTTAGAGAAATTGATAGCTCATATTTATATATTGCATACGAGAGATATCTGTCTGGTCTCTGATGGCGCGTCGAATCCCAATAAAAATGCAAATCCCTAGGCGTCGTCTGTGCAGGTGAACGAGACGGTGCCACCCACGTTATTACTTTGCGAAGAGCGTGTCGTGCCTAATCGGCATCTTTTTTTTTAATATCATAATATATCACGTTATAGGACATAATAAAACTCGTGAACCAATTCCAAGACGGTTGTGACAATAGGAATATATTGAGTGGAATGGATGCTGCGCGAATATAAATTAATATTCAATTAAGCGTCATACGATTTAATGAATTTCATTGGTCACGAGTCTGTGATCAATAGTAAATCGATATTATCGATGGAAGAAACAAAAAGTATTTTCTAGGAACGCGTCATCGGCTCGTTGCGCTACGGAGTTCTGACAGTCGTGCAGATCGTGATCGCTGACACAGTTTCCATTTTTAGCATCCGCCGTAAACATTCGCAGTGAGGCCAATCGAAGGGGCTGACGCGAAATCCATCGAGTACATGTATATAGCACACGTGTGAAATACATATATGATACGTACGATCGGCCGGCAACATCAACTACGGATTGAGGGGCCATCTTCTTATGGATTACTATGTATAAGAATCACGTGAATCTCGTGCAGATCTGATTCAATCACTTAAATATGTATATATATATACACACAAATGTGACGGATACGTGGGGTTTTGAGTTTGCAAATTTTATACACACAGCAAAGATCTATCAGGTACAATTGATCAATCGATTTTTTCCACTGTGCATTTCGTATCGTCAGGGAATATCGGGATAAAATCGTGTTCGAATTTTACAAGTGAAAGTATGGAATTCAACGAGCGACCATATATCTTATCCCATATATATAGGATGATTACAGCCTCCCCATTCGTATTTATCTTCCAGAGAAACCATGGCTAATTCTTTCCCCTCGATGGATATTGAGTTTCTCTCCCACGCTCTGAACAATTTATCGAGAGCGTGATCGATCAGCCAAACTTTGTGTATCTTTAGGAGCCCCTTGTTACTTTGGATATTATCAACTCCGCTTTTACTAAAAGACATTTTCACTTACCTACCTGTTCTCGTTACCCTGGAGAAGAGAAGAGAAGAGAGTGAGCTATAGACTATAGAGAGAATGAAAAAGAGAAAAAGAAAAAAAAATGCAACCTAACGTAGCGAAAACACACCGACGTCCAAAGTACGCTTGCGAATGGACAAGGTTGTAAATCCATTTAACGCTCTGCCGTAATTACATCAAGCCGATATAAATAAGCATTGCGTAAGAGACACAAAGGTGCCAGACGGGCATTTTACCTGGAAGCTTTTTATTGGACGTTCGAGAAACGCTGTGAGCCGGTGCAAGGTTCATTCATCAAGAACCTTAAAACAAAAAAAAATGTCCTGGAGAAATTACAGGTACCAAAAAGAAAAAGTTGAATAATTGAATTATCAGAAATAACGTACTAAAAATTCGAATTATTACAAATATTAAAGTTTTGAATACGCATCAGTAATAACGTGTCTATACGTTTCTTGCTATTCCCATAAATTCCCCACTGCGTCTACGTCACATTAGATGGTCTAGCTTGCGGCGGGACGATTAGATTACGCTCAAATGTTGGAAAGCAATTTGGTAGTCCACAGTTAACTCTCTCGTTAGATTGAAAACAGGACTTTACGGTATATGGGCTGAGCCTGTATAATATCATATATATATATACCTAACCTGGGATAAAGTAATGGTCCCAATCGTTATGGCACCTCGGAGTCTTCGCAAAGCCGATTTCATGAAATAATCGACGCTTGGCCACTTACCGTCATAATTGCAGTGACGAATTAATGATCCAAGTAAGCGCGTTTGCTTTATATCCAAGTTTATGGCTTTATTGCGCGTCGTCGTAAGATCGTACGATAACACAATTATACTGTTTCCTCAGCTGTGTGGAAGTCGAGTGCCTCGAGGAAGCGTTGCGTTAACCTTACGTAACTGCTCCTACACGGTTGTCTCCTCCATACTTATCTATACCTTTAGCCTTGACTAGACGTAGCGAGCTTGCAAAGCCCCTTTATGGTTCATTCCGTACGGCATACCGGAGAGCCGCAATTAAATCGATAAGTACGGTGAATATTAGGTTCAATTACTTTTCGACAAATCCTTCGGGCTTGCGGCAAAGGAGTTTGCGGTCTTGAGTTACCATCCTAACCTGACCTTACGGGACACCTTCTCGACTAGTTTCCTACCTCCGGATGACTAACTTCTTCGACGATATCCTCTCCGTGCGATGTAAGCGTATTAAAGGGAGATTCAAAATGGTATTCGTGTCGACCTGTATATACGTGTATGACCCCACGTAGTTATTTTGTGTCGCTGTGTATATATTATATAGGTATAAGATATACCTGGTGTAGCCATTTCCAGGAAAGTGGGTACACCCGAGATCGTCTCAATTTCCTTGGAATGGCCAGACCAAGTCACAAGGTTACGTCGAAAGTTTTGGACGCAATTAAAGCCTGCGGTAAATCCGTTCGGCCTTTAAGAGCGACGGTCTCCCAGAGACTCCTCGGACTTTCGGCTTTGATAATGACCAGTTTGTTCACCCATGACTAATTCCGAGCCGCTGACTGGCTAATCTGAACGCTTTTGCTTGCTCGATTTATCGGCATTATTAATGGCGTATTAACGAGCGATCCCGGGGTGTCCCATGGTACCCCCGGACCAATGATCTACGCGATACCTATATACAGTTGCAATACTTTTTAAGCCATAATTTGCTCTCCCGATCTTTTAATACTATAAGGTCGTGAAAAGAGAAATTGCCGCTCGTGACCTCCGATTTGATAATCCACAAGTATTATGTAATAGCTACAGTCTGACGAATTCAGTCAATCGAAATTCATATTAAATGTTATGAATTTTTATTTGTGCACTTTATATTTTCTTTTTCTTTTTCAACCGAGACCTATTTTGCCGCAGTTCTTATCGCTTCGTTCTCCTACTTTCTTGCTTGTTTGAATTCTCTGGGGAAATCTCTTTCGTTTCTTTTTTTTCCTCTCTCTCTCTCTCTCTCTCTCTCTCTCTCTCTCTACTTCGAAGCTCGTTAACAAATCGCGCTTCTATAATTAGACGCGTTATCCGACGCAATTATCATGGACGTAAAAAGATTCTCAACCGCCACGGGTACTGGCGCTCGAAAAGCCTGGTGCAGTTATAAGCATAACAAGGATGAAATAAAGGATGGAAGGTGAGGGAGGAATATGCGAATACAATAAAAAATAATAAACCTCACCCTGGAGTTAACGCGAAACGACAGTCCTGCGTCTTGATTTGCTACGGTCGTACGTTAACTCGGGTACATATAAAAATAATGATGTTGATCCTCTCGAGAAGTCCAATGAGAGAAGAGGCGAAATTAGAAGAAGAGGATAAAAGGAAAAGGAAGGACAGAAGACCAAAAAAGAGAATTACCGGTTAAGCGACTCCCGTTTAAAGTGGCACGACAAGACATTCGTAATTGAATACGAGTATTAAGGTGTACATACTTTTCTTCGACCTTTCGCTGGCTTTTATACTTCGGCGAGATGTAGCAGGCCGCTATTTTACGAAATCCAAAAGAATCTGTAATGGCTACAGATCACTCGAAGAAATTATTGCGTGTTATGGAATCAGACTATATACACTGCTAAAAGTATCTGAAAATCATATATATATATATATATATATACACATTTATGAGTTAGCTAACCTCTTCTCAAATTTCTTACTTCTCTCTTCTCATGCGAATTCTTTTTGCCATCTTGAAGAGTCTGGGACTCGCCTCATTATTCCACTGACTGAGTTCGCACTTGAACCGAGATTTAATTAAACGGCCACTTAATGCGTCTTGTTTTTTAGACGGCTAGCGTCGAGACGCGCCTACTCCCTTGAAACACGCGAAAAGAAAGTAGTGAATACAAAAGAACTGAAAACTGAGTGAGTCTAAAAAGACGTCTTTGAAATTCGATATTCCATTTCGCCTAGTGTTCGCCGTCTGAAAAGCAGGACAGTGCTGTTCGAAGTACATACGATATATATAGTGTTTTGTATACAGATGGTATATATATATAGGTATAAAGGTATCTATATAAAGAGAAACGAAATCCCTTGGCGAATTGGCTAGCAATCTAGCTCGAAGGGAGACACCAGGTATAAACAGCTGCAGTAACCGGAATAGGAATGCCGTTCGCAGAGTCGCGGCGAAAGCTATCAGCTCCTTGATAAGGTCGCGATGTCGCTCTGGAAATTGCATCGTGCTACAGTACCTTATCCCAGACGCCCAGCGTCTCTCGACGTCGCAACAAATTCTTCGTCGAGAAGCCGTGAAAGCTACGGAAGATTCGAAATTCTACAGAGGTCGGAACGCACACTGGCACTACGAATAGCGTACGTGTCCTCGGCGAAGATGGAGAGGAGGTGCGATAAAGGAAATTCGAGGAAATCTTGCGGCGGGAAGTATACGCGAGATGAGACTGAAGGATATAAGAGTACGAAAGAGCGAGGAAGAAAAGAAATAGTAAAAAATTGAAGGTAAAAAAGAAGCAAGAAAAAGAGTCTCGTAGAAGATCAGAAACGGCGTCGATATTCGTTGTACGGATGCAGATAGGATTGAATCGGACAAGCGGAAGCGTCGGGACGCCGAACCGTTCCTGGCGTTTTCCTATCTTACCTCCGTCGCGTGTCGCTTTCTAACGTGATTCGCGTGACATGGTCTCGCCGCAGTAAGCACGTGACTTAATATGACGTATCCAATAACGCGACGCTGGAAAAAGATCACTGGAATGTCCAGTATCCGTGTCACGTGGCTTCGCAAGAGTAGAGAGTGGAATTAAGTGGAAAGAGGAAAAGAGGACGATACGTGGTATAGCATAGCTATATAGATATAACTATGGGAAAGAGAGTTACGGCCAGGGCAAAAGTAAACAATAAGAACAATGTGTTTTCATCGTAGCGGCAACGTCCCGCGGATCTTTAACGAAGACAGTAGGAAGGATGTAACAAAAGAAAAGGTTAGTCACTGAGTAAAAGAATGAGAACCAGTAAGATGCGGATGAGAGAAATACGAGTTTCAACGATGGTCGTGCTACTATATACAGTACTACTAGTATTACTGCTAGTAGTAGTACCAGATACTCTAAAGTATATAGTAGTAGTACTATTGGTAGTGCCAGCGACAACTCCTAGCGTCAGTGCCGCTTCGTCCGTTAAGGTAGAATCTCTGTGTAGAAGAAGAAGGAAAAGAAAATCAGAGAGAGAGAGAGAAGATAAAAAATAAAACATGGGGTATATACAGTATAGCACAGTCTGTACTGCCGATAGAAGTTTCATGAACTCCAAGCCAGAGCCGCATACTTGTAGCTGCTTCGTAGCTCGTTGGAAACGGTAAAGTTACAGATCCGCTCCTGCGGTTACTGTAACTTTAAAACTTTAATCTCGAGCGCGGTCACTTGGCTGAAGATAATAGGACACAGGGTACATATTATATGCCCGAATAACAATGGATATGACAGGAATGTTTCTCTCGTCAATACAATCGTACGAGCGTGACGTCATGTGAGCGATTTAATTCCTTACTTATTCGTATGTTACTCCCCATATCCATTACACATAGCAACCCCCTCAATTCGATTTCACTTCGTTCGAATCAATTTGGCGACAACTTCGCTCCGATTTGTACAAGGAGTTATTGCGAACGCGTTTTACATGCGGATTCTATTCATAGGGAGGCGAAACGCTGAGCGCGCACTGTCAATGAGACAACACTGGCAACAGCTGTGACGTTACAGCTTCCATCCCCTCTTAGCGACGACCCCGCGTCATCCTTCCCCTTTCAGTATAAACATCCGGAAGGGGTATTGAGAGACGTAAAATCGACGCGGAAAAAAAGTATTATACCGGGTGGGTTCCGTAAAACCTTTTGTAATATGAATCGAGTACAGGCGCCAGTCCACTGTAAAATATCATATAGAGAAAGGGATATCAACCAACCCCATGAACAAATTTCCACGCTCGGAAATTGATCGCGGCTCTTTTTGATATGCTTGAAAAAGAATAAAAGAAAAAGGCCAATTTAATTTCTTTAAATTACCTATAGAAAGTCCGTCACAATTTCGTTCTACTTTATCTTTACTCCTATATCATTCTTTTCAATCGAGCCACCCGTTAGAAAAAAAAGCAAGAGGAGTGGAAGCAGACGAGGTTGGTGAGCGAGGACTCGATGTTTTTTTGCCTTCCTACAGGATTCGTAACAACTGAAAGTTTTTTCGATAAGCGAAGCGCCAGTATACTCCGTGCCCACAGCATAGCCGCCAACTGTGGGAAATTACTATTCAAAATTTAACCGTGTGCACGGGAAAAAGGATGAGTGAGAAGTGACGAGGGGGACCCGAGGGAAGCGGGTGGAGAGTATATATGGCGGTTGGGAAAGAAAGAGGTATACAAAAAAAAAATAGAGAAAAATGGAGAACGGTATAAAAAAGCCGATGACTGTACGCACGTCGCGCAACAGCTGCGTGTGTAGGTCAGTTCCCACGTGTGTAGTATCATATGTGATAGTAGCTATAGTAAACCAACGCGACAACTCGTTACCAGCCAAAGGGAAAACAATCACTGTCTGCCTAGTACTCGTTACACGTTACTCCTTGTATATCTATATATATATAGTACACTAATACCGTACACACGTTCTCAACGTTGATGTTACGTAACTATATACACATGGAGTAGAGTATATATATATATAGTAAGTATACATAACAGTGATGCCAACCAGTATAGATATACAGAGAAAATACGAAACCCCCGTAAATTTTTTGACGATTTTTCGCGAGTGCTTTTACGCCCCTCTTTCCGTATCAGATGGTACAGCCCAGCATCCCTTTGGATTCACTGGGGCACGCAACCCCCTGGTACTGACTAGTCAACGAACAACCACCCTCTAATAACCTAGCCTAACCAGTTGGACCCCAAAGTGAACAACCTGTCAACCAAACCGAGTACGCAGCATCCCTGTACCGATCTAACGAGATTATTCGCGCGAACACCCGGCTCTATCGCTGCTCGCGGATTAGCGTCTGTTTACATTCGCCCGATATAATTGCACGCGGCGCCTAAATTACTGGCTCCACAGTGAAATCGATGGTGGTGTATACGTAGGGATGGTTGTATGTATATATATATATATATATGTGCGTAAATGGTTAACTATATACTCGTCGTACGCGCAATGCGTATGTGGGATTCTCAGCTCTTTTGCAATATTCGCTACGTTGGCTATGCCAGCCACGTTCTCAATGTTCTCGATGTTCACCTCATACTCATCCCCGATCACCTATACCGAAGGAAAATCAATATATCGGAAATTGTAATTAGCGAACCCCTCCATTTTGTCTGATCGACAATCAATACTATGCATATACTGCGAGTAGTATCGTTACACCTGTTCGAAGGGCGCTGGCGTCCCGAAGTGCCAGGTGTTGTCCATGCTAATAGCCCGGATTATCAGCGTCTTTTATTTTTCTACGGCATCACCAAACACTGTGCAATGTCTACTATACTTCCTTCTCCTTCTTTCTCTTGATCAAATTATATAACGTATAGCTATCGGATTTTCTCAGACACAGTCACAGCCACTAGTTGGTCACGTGCGTGGATAAACAATAAATGTCAAAAATATATTCAATTTGATTATTATTTAGGATTTTCATGTAGTATGTTTAGGCCTATGTGCAATAAGTCTGTCAGCCATATTTTATAGGCAGAATGTACTAGAACTAGCAGCAATTGTTTATCAATTCAACATAAATTTTTACGATATCTGTAAATAAATTAATTTCGCCAATTGTATATTTATTTTTAAAAATACGTAACGAGTATAGTTTATTTCTAATATGGACATTAAAAAAAATCACTAACGGCCAAAAGGCCTTGGCAGCATACAGCAGGATAAGAGTCTAGGGAATAATTAACGATCCAAGAACACGTAGCTTTCTTTCAGAGTGCGAGAACTCACTATATCCTGGCATCCAACCTTGGACGGGACGTTTTCCACTGCGCAGTAGGACACGCATTCCTTCGTATGCCGTTGGTATGTCGAGGTGAGCAGCGGCATGCAACGGCATCCAATATTCGCCAATAGGTCGCGGTTAAGACCCCGCGGATTCCGTTCAGTGCATACCGACGTCCGGCGTTGCTGTGGCGTTAGCCAACGTTACCATCAAGCCATCTCTATATATACCTATATTTAGCTATTCCTGAACTCCAAGAGGAAAATAGTCATTAGTACCCATAGTAAATATATATATATATATATATGTATCTGCATATAACCTAATTACCTAATTACATATAAAATCATTTATATATCATAAACAAGGTTTCAATTAAATCCTAATCCCACCTGTTTGATGTTCCTTGTCAATTAGGAAATGCCAACTGTTTGCTGTCGCGCACGAATACTCGTCTCTATCGGTTTACGCCATAATGGGTTCCTCGGTCTGGCTTCGCGAGCCACAAAGCGAATAGGCCAGCTGAATAATGAAACGAACCTCCGACGCTACGGGTTGGCGTCCGTCGCGACGCTGCCCGCTACAAATTGTCCCGGCTCACGTCCCTGCTTTCACTACAATGGGCGCCAGCTACAAAGTTTGGACAATTAAGCCGTATTCTCGCGTCAGTGTCTCTCTATCTCTTTCTATCTTTCATGCTGCTCTATATATAATACTGGGTATAATCTCTCTCTTTCTCTCTCTCTTTTACTATCCTTCTCTAATATACGTATCACTCTTGTACCAGACTTTCTGGCGTTATATAGCACTACCCTGGCAATTCAGACGTTAACGAGCACGAACGCTTCGGGCGCGTTCGCAATGGAGCGACGTATATACGTATAAAGAGTATATATACGCTATATATGAATGTACGGATTAACGCAATAACCAAGATGACACGAACTAGAAATTCCTACGAGAGAGAAAGTCATTCCTATGGAAAATCGTAAGCTCGCAGATAACTTCGTTCTTTATTAACAGTTTCCTGTTATCAGTCACCTGGAAGAATGATTACTTCATATCGTAGAAAAAAAAAGAATGGAAAATCTGGGGGGTTTTTTGAAGTATAGCTGAGGATTAAATCTCATACTTTTTGACCTTGTAAGCTATTCTTTGTTTTTTTTTTTTCAACAAGCCATACTTGTCCTATTCTTTTTTTTTTCTTACAGGAATAGTCATGTGCATGTCTGTAATAGTCCGAGACGGTTTGATGGGACAAGTGGTACCATCTTGTTATGGACAGACTGTATGTATCTAATCACGGCCTATAAATAGCTATAGCGAGTTTAGCCGGTCAGGCTCGATGTGTGGCTGTGGTAACGCGAACCCGTGGGATGGTCCACTATAAAATGATATCCATCATCTTACTCTCTTATGTATCTTCGTGTTCTATCGTTTTTTTTGACGGTCCACGCATATGTGACTATCTGACTGACTATCCATCCACACGTGTTTTAACGATCGTTTACTGCGTTAACGGACGAACCTTTGCGCAATTGATGATCATAGGTGGGACTTGACCTCGACTTTACAAATAACCTTTTTACCCTTTAAAGGGTTATTTTCAGGAAATACGTATAGGATGTTTAGGTAACGGCTGGTCTGATATTTCAGCGGGTCGTATTTAATAACGAAGACAGGCATTTCCGGGGTATTGAGTGAATAAAGAGAGATTAGAGATAAATGCTTTTCTTTTTTAATATTTTTTTTTTAAATGGAGTGATCGATTGACGGAATCTTTTAGATAAATGATTCTCGATGACACGATGACGGCTACCGTTCTCGCTATGGTATATTGATTTATTATCGTTCGATGATTATTTGTTATCAGTCAGATCAAAAACCATCTTCAAAATGTTACATGGATTTATTCTGGAATATTTTTTCATTTGGAAAAACCAATCAAAGTTTTGATAGAATTCAATTAGAAATCTCTGATTTTTAATTGTGTCTTATTTCGTCTGGAAATCAAGCGGATTGCAATTTATCTATCTCTCTCTTTCTCTCGTGGCTATAGAGGACTTAACGAACCGATCGATTACCGATATTCATTACCTAACCAGGAATACTACGAAGATCTTGCTGGATACTATGACGATTACAAAGTCATCATCACGTGTTCCTCTTGGCTACGTTAATACGTAAAGTCAATAAAAATACAGTATCTATTGTAAATCATTGTATCACGCAGGTTCCGTCGTATGTTTATCTTCTGATATTTTCTATCTCTTTCTCCCTCATACTCCACAGCTGTTCCTTAACATATTGCGATCCTTGTATTTTACCTCCAGCCCATTCCTTCACTTCTCATTCTTCTCGTTCTATACTCCTTCGTCTTCTGAGAGCCGCTTTCTAAGAGTTACGCAACGTGCCTCGTCCGTTGATTATTTTTCAAACAGCGGCGGTTTGGAAATTTTTAAATGGCGGTTCAATGAAACCGGTTTGCTCCTCGTGGGAGGCGAGCCTCTTTCCTCTTTGATAGGATTCAGTTTACGATACATGAGGCAGAGCGTGGCCTACACATAAGCCATACAACCTGAAAGTCTCTTACCTTTCAAGGATTTCATGGGCACTAAAATTGGATACACAAGCTTATATATTTTACTGGTAAAATTTCGAAATAAACCCATTTGAATCGCCTATATTAAAAAGTTCATTGACATGGTGTCAAATACTGTCCGCGCAGTGTTTCTAACGTTAAAAATAAATGGGCGCTCAATTTGAAATTTTGTACCAAAACCGCCAACGAATATTTTTTCCTATTATCATCCATCTCCGCAAGTCATTTATTATCAAGTTCCGTACAACGACGAAACTCCATGTACCAACGACGTCTAAATCCTACTATAACCAAAACCCACCGAGCTGTATTAGAGACAGAAGAGAATGGCGCTGATGGGCAAGAGAAGTAGAAAATGCAAAATGTCCAGTAGTGGCACGTATACATATAGTATATTCGTTCTCCGTGCAGCTGAGCAAATAGGGTGTCTCTCCTATTTTCGTAAATTTCGGTTGGAGGGTCCTTTCACGTATAACTGTATACACACAGTATATCCTGTGTAGCATGGCATATGTATAGTTATACAGAGTAGTGTCATAAGCCAGCTATAGGTAGGTATATAGCAGGGCTACTTTATATTCGGAATACTGAGCAGCGACTGTAGCAAAGTTGCGTGGTCGTTATACGTGTATGTACGTAGTATACCTATAGTATACTCGCGCCAAGTACAGACTGCCACGTTAAAGAGAGAATCCGTTGGAAGTTCCTGGAGGATATCGTCGGCTGGTACGTACCTCTAGGCGAGAATAAGAGAGATCCAAAGAATGGTGGGAGGAGAGACGGTGAGATGGGAGAGATGCAGAGCAAGAGGAAGGTATGAGAGTAGGGAGTGGATGTAAGCAGAGGAATGAGAATAAGGATGAGGATGACGCTTAAGGGTGAGTTTTGTACAGCTTCTATACCGGCGGTATTGCCAGTTCTGGTACTTCTGGTGATGCTGGTGCAATGCGGAGTATTGTCAACTTTGCTTAACCTACCTGTTGGAGTTCGAAGAGGACGAGGAAAGACCTTCTGCCACTTTAGACTTACCTTCTCCGCCAAATGCAAGTCGCGCGTAACTCCTATTCTTAGGCACGCTTGGCAGGTTATGTATTCAGACTTGAGAAAATGGAGCGGAAAATCTGTATT
The DNA here is from genome assembly GCA_031001745.1 of Hartigia nigra. Lineage (NCBI taxonomy): Eukaryota > Metazoa > Arthropoda > Insecta > Hymenoptera > Cephidae > Hartigia > Hartigia nigra. The sequence continues at coordinate 265,551 of JARPRG010000605.1, read as the reverse complement.
AATGTGTGACAGTGTGTAGAATAAATTTCCTGGATATACGATAAGAAAGTGCTTGATTAATTGTAACGGTACAATTTATGGAAGCTGTGTGTTGATTGGTCCACGGGGATTATTACTATTGGATTTCTACCCTCAAATATATATATATATATATACGTATAGACTGTAGGTATATTCGTGGTCCACTGTCGGATTGTTTAATCTGGAAAATGTCCAACGCCAGCTAATTACCTCGACAATTGGTAAAGTTAAATTGGAAAAGTGCAGAACTTTATTTTTAACGAATAGCAACTCTCCGCGATTTATACCTAGGCACGATCCCAATCCGGCGATAGGCTGACGGCTCTGATAAAAATCTGCTCATCGTGATTGCCTGCCCGGGCTATTCCCTAACCATCCACCATCATCGCCACCACTGGCAGCAACGGCTGCAAGAGTAGTATAGCAGCGATCGCCAATCTCTCTGTGCAAGCAACGAGAAAGATAAATAAATAAATAAATACAAAAAGTCCCATCAACCCCTGCGATGTATCAATTTATGAAACTCAATCGCGTTCCGAGCGACAGTGAATATAAAAAAAAATGGTCCGATCGCTCGCTATAAATGTCAACCGTAAATGTAAATGCAATGTAGCGTGACAAAAAGCTCTCATTAAAGCTCTTCCGCTGGCCGCGCAATGTTACGAAAACTCTTGGGTTTGGCTCGAGGCCGAACTCGGTCAACGTTACTCTCGAGATTAAATGATACCCAGCATCCCTGAGAGTTTCTATATGTGACTACGTCTTTTCCACCCCCTTAGTGTCCACGTTCTCAGCTTGAAACCCGGTGGACGCTCTTCCTTGAATTTTTGGCAAGCACTCGTTGCACACTGCTCTTATATAAAGTGACTACTGACTCACCCTTGCCGACCTATAGGAAAATTCAACGACACTACGGCTCGTAAAGATAGCACGGATAAGAACAAGGGGTTGCATTGGTGCACTGACCCGGGATGCAACCTTACACTGGGCGCATCGTTCGCCCGTCATATTGCAACCTCGATCCCTCTTGGCTGTATCGGAATAACGTTATTATAGCGAAGCGCCGAAGGGATCAGAAAAGAAAGGCAACTGCGCATATATATTCAGGGGGTAGTTATATTGCGTTGGATGCAGAGAACATAGAAAAGCTGAGGGCGAACGAACCCTCGACAGTGCGTATGAATGAGTTAT
>JARPRG010000605.1:214905-264239 GCA_031001745.1 Hartigia nigra | reverse complement strand
AGTGGCTCGAGCAGAAGATACGTTATTACGTGCGTTGCCGGCGGAATAAAAATTCTCGCGAGGGTGAAGATCCACCCCTATTGCAGAAATCCTGCCCAATTGCCGTTCGAAAATTAGGAGAATGACTCGAGTGGATAAAAGAATGTTATGGCGCCACTATGCTAGCAATGGTATTACTGTGACTAAGGATATCCTCGGCTGATCATTTGTTCTAGTTTTCTTCTTCGTAATTAGGGAATCGAGTGTCTTCCCCTAAGTGGATAAAAATTAAATCGATATTGGCTCCTTGTTAATCGAAGTATTCCAATCTGGTACGTATCGGTACGATCCGCATAAACGGCTGTGATGAGAGAGGAAGGAATAAGAGGGGTGGAGGGCGAGGAGTATTACAGTAGGAACGAGTCTGAAAATTGCTATGTTCTTAATCGGCAGCTTTTATACGGTAATCCAATTAAACAGAGCTTTTTTTAGAGGGGTAGGCACGTAGGTACCGTGCTGTACGCAGTTAACGTGAATAATCGGCAAATGCAATCAATTTTATGTAAATAGATTTTATGAAACGTATTATCGTTGTTACTTTAACCGTAATGATAGTATAGCTACGTAGGCTATAGTCGCCTCATAAATATTGTTGTCAGTCGACGACTAGAATATTAAGGTTAAACACGTGTCGTTATTATTAAAGTTAAACAATACAGAGTCAGAGGTACAAGAGACAAGGGATGATAAAAAAAGGGAAGAAATGAAGTAATTGTAAAATAAATAAATCATTCGTATAAATATCAATACTCTACCATGTCCAAATAGCAGTGAGAATAGAAAGAGCAAATAGAAACACAAAATAAGGAAAGCTGACTAAAGCGTCATGGGTATCAAGATAGGGGATGAAGAAGGAGAGAGAGAGAGAGAGAGAGAGAGAAGGAGATGGTGACTGACTGGCCGGTCGAGCGGCTGAAGGAATTGGAGCGAAAAAAGTCACTGGATAAAGTTTCCCTTGGCTGATACGAAGTCGTCGACACCGAACCTCACGACAGCTCTTTGATCGTTCACCCTGTTACCCCGATTCCACCCTCTGTATCTATATAGCTATATATACTCTCGAACTGCCACCCCTTGCCTCTCTCAAAGATTTCAATGACACGTGCACGCGTCGAGCCATTCGAGCTCATGAACTTACTTGACATGTACAAGTACACAGCTAAGTGAATTTTGAGGAAATTTGTCGTTAAGAATGGATAAGAAACTCCAATTTTTATGCACGCGAACATATATATATATATATATATATATATATATATATATATATATGTAAAATTAAAGACGTTAGGATAAAAAAAAAAGTAAAGAATGTGAGGAAGGAGAAAGGTGGAAGGGTGAAATGATTCGTGCGTTGTAGTAGATATACTGGTAGATACATAGATAGACAGACAGATAGGGTAGATAGATAGATAGAGCCTGGAAGACTGCTAGAATCGCACCAGAGAAACGTGCCTTCCTTCCCGCGTCTCGACTAGTAATCAATATACTCGTCTAGGATTCCTCCGCCCCCGTACCCAACTCTTCTCCCAACCCCTATTTCCAACCCCATTCCCAAACCGAGGCAGCATTTCCCTCTTTGTTTCTGCAATTCCTCCTCCGCAGTGGAATCTTCTTTTAAGAAAATTCCCGTCTTCGAATTCTGCTCCTGAGTCCGTCTATACTCCCGATGGGTGGGATGCCCTTACTCCATTCTTGTTTTACTCTCACATCCCTTACTTATAGGTACAACTTGTACGTCTGTATGAGTATAAGTCGTACGGAAAGCAGCAACGTGATTCCGCACACGATTGCGACTGTGACCTGCGATTGTCGGTTCTGAGCCTCAGCGAGTTTCCGGACGATTTTTCTTCCCTTCCTGACTGGAGTCTCCCCAAGCATCGCAAAGAACCAATTTCAACCCCCACCCACGACCTCTACCAATTCTCCATCCCCAAAATGAACCCCTTTTACTACCCTGGCGTTTGTCGAGTCCAGACCCCAACGGATCCGTTAGATTGCTTTGTAGTTCTCCACGCGAATATGCGGTGTATGCGATTTCCTAAGGACCTTTATTCCTGGGTTCTTTCCTTGCTCCCTGCAATTCCACAGGACTCCAGGTGTCCCATTGCAAAAAAAATGAAGATGCATAAAATCGCGTAAACCATCCCTCACAAGATTCACTCTATATTAATTCGTACAATCTTAATGATCTTTGAAAAATCTACGTTAACTCGTTACGGCTTCCAATGCTAACAGGAGACTTATCACGATCGTGGCGTGGTCCAGCTCTATTCAGCTTCCAAAATGGTCCAATGAAATGATCATTGCTCTCATGAATGAAGTTTTCTCTTCTATTCCTATATATTGTAGTGCATAGCTGTAGACGTACAGACGTGCACTATTATCCGGGTCCATTCACGGATGCTGATACACACGATTACTCAAAATAGAAGATGCGTCCAGGGACATCTGTCCAGCATCTACTGATGAACTTCCGTGGTTATTGCATGTAATCATTCTATATATGGTATATATATATATATATATATATATATATATTATAGTCTGTGCCAAAGTTTCCATATTCCACGAAAGCTCATAGATACATATGTATCATTGGGTAGGCTAGTAGTACGTATACAGTAAACTAATGGCTGCTTGTAGGCCATCGCTGAGGATTCGGTAAAGAGGAACTTCTACCCCCTAGTGAAACCTCGAGGGTGTCGTGCCCGAACTCCGTGAGATTGTTCCGGCAGGTACTTATACCTAGTGACTTCCTGTTGAATTTATTAGTCCTTACCTCTACGTATCCTGCACCATTATCCCCCTCTTTTGTATCGTTACTATCTTCTTGCGCGTTAAAAGATACAATATATTCCACGTACGCAAATATATGAAAAAAAGAAACTGTAATTCGAACTTATAAATTTCGCTTTTTTATGGTCTATATATTGTAGAAGCCAGTAGGAGAATCATTAAGATTAAAATTAATCGAGTGAGGATCATTAATTCTATCTGCCTGTACAAGATGCCGTATCAGGCATGTGTAGATTATTGCCGGTCTAACGATCCTTCTGTCGACTATCGTCGGATGACTAATTATTACCGAAGTATAATTCACGTCAGTCTAACGTACACAGTGAGAGACAGTATCAGATAAAAGAATCTAAAAATAAGAATCATCCTACCGATCCTCAATTCCATAATCTGTTATTACGCAGCCTACTAGCGGAATTTTCCTCGAGGTCATTATTATTCCCTATGTGATTCGACATTTCAACGTAGTTCATGGGAATTCTGGGATTCATGGATTCCACGATTTCAGGATTCCGTACCGTCCGTCAAAGCCACCATATTCAGTGACGCACTAACCAATCGAAGCATATATACAGTGCTTCCTCTGTCACGTACAGAGAGACCCGTTTATCGTCCATTCCCTTTACATACCAGACACTTTGTAATCCCTGGCCACTCGGCATATACCGGGTGTCCAATATTCCTACAACGAACTCACCGGCATGACTATTACTATCGTCAGCAACACTAGCACCAGGCCCAGCAATACCACCAGCACCATAGCGGTCGTCCGATTAAACCGACCAGAGATGCCTGGTGCACGCTCGGATTTGCCCAGATAATTTCATTTTCGAAAATTGGAGGGCTAATCATTCGACGGTGAACCTTCCTCTACAAACTCTGTACGTAGAGGCAGCTACGCCATTTTGAGCACTCTCGCTACATTCGTCAGCCCTTAGCGCATGCTTAAACCTCTAACGCTCTCCTGGCTATTCTAATAAAATAAGAGCGACGGACCTTAGGCTCTTATCATCCCATGCAAAATTTGGAAAGACTAACGACGTTACGCATCTGGGAATGTGTCCTGGATATTTCAGGAACTTTCCGATTAATTATTTCGCCGGATTCCACTCTGATTTAATTACCGTTCTTGTGTCGCCCGCTCCATATTGCATCGTAGGAACGTCCAAGGATAACTATATAGTCCCTGCTACTATACTATGGACAAAGCTTAATTTTCTTAACCGAGGCTTACCGAATACCGTGGAACGTCACTAAAGGTTCATTAGAGTTTTATCTGTTGTTTTCTCTCATAATTCTACTGACGCTATTTTCTATCCAACAGTTAACACTGTGATATAACTTTTCTCGGCGTGTGCCTGTACGAATCATGGATATTTACCCTGATATCTGTATTTCAACAGGAAACGTTAATTGTTAGGACTGATACGCGGACAAGAAAATGAAGCTGGAGAACGATATCAGACACAAGTCGATTTTCATCGATTTTGTGATTACGAACGTTTAATATGCCGGAACACGCAACATCTACAAGTGGAACATTAGCAACCTCGTCAAGAGGAAGAGTCCTTAGGGTATATAAGATGAGACGAGGTAAGAGAAGGGTAGGCCAAGGTAGGACCTTTGCCGAGGGTGAAAAACGTCCATTCTTCGATAATCGTGGCAAAAAACGGGGGCTAATGGTGCGCGTGATGCTAGTGATTCAGAAAATTGTGGATTGGACGGCATAATCGGGCTAATATCGCCAGTACTTCCTCAGCCCCTTGAACCTAGAGTTTTTTTTTTCCTCTTCTCCACCAGCACCTCCATTGGCCACCAGCATCGCCTCCTACCTTGACTCTTCTCCTTCTTCAAGATCTGAGGAAATTTTACTCGGCAGTTCATTTTCCACGGCGATGCCTCCGCTTAAAGCCTGGCCTGATCTCCTTCCAGGCAGGAGCCAACCATCCAACCATCTAACCATCTGAGCAAGCAGCCACCTCGAGACATCGTGAAAGATTTTCCGCGCGAATCCCTTCGCGACTACGCCAGTGCGATTGGAGTGCGATGGAGCCTATAGAAAAAAGAAAGACACAAGATGTACGAGTGAATTTGAATGTCCCTATAGGAAACTAAAAGTATATAGCTGTATATATACATACATATAGTGACTTGACTCTCTTTTTGGTATCATCATCCTAGTAGAGTTAGGTACCCGCGAGGGAGCCTGTGGATGAGGTAACTTTCCGGAAATGTAGGATGACGTAGGCGGTATCTATGATTGGTCATAATGTCCGCGCTCAGTCCAGTAACGTATACTTTATACATATATATACCGTCCTTATGAATTATGGAAATTAATACACTCTAGTCAGCCATTCCGGGACTACCATCCCATCGCCCCCTTCTTTCTCTTCGTACTCGCCTTCACTCTTCAGCAGAACTGCTACGTCTTCAAGGTCCTGTAATGTCTAATAGACCAAGCCCACCCTCATCTTTGGCATTCGAATTGAGACGGTTGCGTCAGCGTTTCTTACTGGATTCTTTTCCATCTCCACCATCTCCTCCTCCCTCTTCTTCATTCTTTCTCTATCTTCAGTATCGGCTCAACCTCTTTCCTTCTTCTACTATCTTCGGTGGCAGCTAGTCTTTCCAGTCCTCCGAGTATCTATACTCGTCCAGGAGACTTTCCTTCTGGTTTCGGTTTCCCTCTACCATTCAGGAACGCTGCTAGTTTCCGCTTCGGGACACTCTGCGCAATTGGAACATCGAATCGTGGATACGGTAGTTGCGATTTCTCAAATTTTTACGCGGGTATTTTATAGAATGCTCAAGGGGTTTACAAAGATATTGGTACGGGTGATAAGCATATAGACAGATAGAAAAGGATAGACGAAGAGAGAGAATATCTGTTCTACAATTCTTCTGAAATATTTGTCTCTGTGTCAAGCACGAATATGCACGTTGTATGGTGGTACACTCTGTGCCATTTCGCATCCCTGTTTTACCACCCTCATGGGATTTATACATCCTTTTCCTACGCTCTGACATCTTTCTTATCTGCAGATATATCCAAGTGTACGAAGTTACTTTGCGCACTTTTTTCATAGGGCGCAGAAAAGATTTGCATTAATTCGGCGAATATAGGAAGGAAGTAGCTACGTGTTTGAATTTTTTTTTTCATCTGCGTTTATGGATTTTTTCGTGCAATCGATCGATAGTCGTTCTTGAGCCACGTGAAATTTAACGCCGATAAAAATATCAGTTACCCTTCGTGGTGCAATTTTATTAACGACACCCAGCGCACACGCAGACGGCAGACCCCATGGGGTCATTCGTGGAACGGCCATTTCGATGGGGCCAACTCTGGGACTCGTAGCCACCCCTAAAGATGAAGATAACTGGCTTACAACCCCCTGAAATCATTCGGGCCCGCGTTATACCCCCAAAAGCCGGATTAATTAAGGCCATTCAAATAAAATCGCGAGGCCCGAATGACGGTTCGAGTGCCCATCAGCCGGAATTGTTTGCCCGCCGATCGTAAATTGATTCCATTTCCGAGCCAAGGCACGCATTCTCTCTTCTGCTTTCTCTCTTTCTCTCTCTCTCTCTCTTTCCATCTGCGTCTCTCTATCACTCTATCAGTCTGTCATTCCCACATTCAGTGATTTAGCCCGAATTCTCTCTACCGTGAGAAAGTCCTGATTTTCTGATTTTCCTGTCAACAATTTTTTATCAATTTTTTTCTCTCACTTTGGGTCAAACCATATGCTTCATATACAGGGTTATTCATGACAAACGCACAGGCTGAAGTTGGTCGCGAATGAAAGATTTCATTAATCGAGGCAGGGTCACCTCGTTAAACAAATGAAAGAATCGGAAGTTCATGACGTTTATAATGTTCTGACGTTGACTTTCATTTTTTTTAATGATGTCATACTGCTTTGATTGATGGATTCACCAATTTGCGACCAACTTCAGCCTGTACGTTTGTCCATGAATAACCCTGTATACGTATATCCGTCCACGCGCTTGTCCGACAAAACGTTTCGTATTTCCCGCGCTACAGTAAATCCATTAAAGGCTGTCTAATTTCAGAAGGTTAGGAGAAAATGGCGAAAACGAGAGCAAGGAAAATGTTAAAAGGGAAAAAAAAGGCATGTCTCGACAGGCCAACCGACATCATGACACGTTGGAGGTCCGATGTGCATCGATATTCGATAGCCATTAACCTCTGACCCTTCCTCTCTCTCTCACTCTCCCTTTGGAGGTTATGGACCATATCAGCCCCATTCCAGACGCATCCCCAAGCGGCAATTTTCCTCCTATAAAATAAATAACAATTAACGCGCGACTGGTTTCTCGGGGTTGGCTGCTTGCCTGCTTCCGCTGACTGACTAGGTCTGTAGGTAGTAGGTTATTCAATGGTGGACGTACGTGAGAGGTTCTTGACGATCACTCCCATCTGTGTTTGCTGAAGGGGGTTCGTTTTAATTGCAGAAACACGTGGCACCATCGTAAAAACTGGGGCGCACCCCCATAAGTATAGAAGTAGGCTGTCACACGTCACTCAAGCTTCAGAATAGCACGTATATTCTGCTTCTTCGAATTTCTAACATTTTCCTTCATATTTCTTCTGTATATTGTACTTTGCCTGTGTATCTCTTTTATATCTTTTTACGTTTTACATCTCCCTCTGGTATCTTCGATTTTCCTTATGTTACCCAGCTATGTTCAACCCGCCTCTTGGGAAAAACTTGGCATTTCCTCGAAGCTGCCGTAGCAAATTTCATTACAGAGAGAAGAAAAATAGGGGGAAAAATCTCTACCGCCATTAGCATCCCTTTTCTATTAACTCGATCGTCTCAGCTGACTTATATGTATATTCCCGCATAATATATACAAAGAGGGTTGTTCGAATTTTTTGGTCTCTACAGAAATTCTTCAGCGTCCCACAAGATCTCTAGTTGCGTTTAGGAAATTCAAGTTGATCGTTAGGTTTATCGGCGACCTAACTAGGCTTTTATGCTTTATAACACCCTTCGCCCTTAATCCGCAGCATACGTTACCCGAAACGGCACTTAGTTTTGAAACGAATCCCATCTTGTGTGTAGTGTGTATACGCACTCCGGTGTATGTACGGGTTCAAGAGGTGACGAGGTCTCGAATAAAGGAGCCATAGTAAAGAACACATGCAGAATCAGTGAGTATAGAGTGAGAGCCCAAGAGCTGAAGTGCTGAGTAGCAAGGAGGGCGAAGGGAGGTTTTTCAGTAAGGGAGCATTCACGCCTGTTTTTGCCAAGGGATTGCTAAAAAGTCGGCCAAGCCGAAAACACGGGAACAAAGGGTGGCGGCGACCCCCCAACAGTGGCGGCACCTTTGTTTTTCTCTTTGATCAAATTCTGACAAGCCTCGAGAATAACGGTAGGAGTAACATGAGCCCGCAGAGTGTAAAAGGCAGGTTCAGGGTTAAAGGGAAGAATGAAATATTTCACGAAAGCGGATCGCGATAAGGTGCTACTTTCTTGTCACTTCTTCTTTCAGAAATACGAAATCAAGTATGTTGTACACGTGAAATGGTACATGGGAGAAAAATTTAAATCTAAACTGACAATCTTATAGGGCTGAAGGGTAGAAAGCCAAGAGTAGAATACTATAGAAGGTAGAGGTTCGAAAGGTTATAAAATTGCGACAACGTAACTTAGGACGAAGGCTGAACGACACAGGAGTTTACGAGAGACTGACGTAATTATGCCCAGTAATTATTTTCTTCAGAACGTCATTCGCCGTCTCTGGTCGCGAACGGCACGAAATGAAAGTACGTCAAGTTAATTAAAGTACCCAATGAATCCGCCTAGCAGCTTGCGAGTCCGTTTTGCAAAATACGTCTGACTGGCAGTTCCATCCGCGTACCGTCTACACATTTTGCAGGAAATATGCTCACGGGGTGAAAAATACGGAGTAGAAAGCCGTAGGTGTTGAAGGGATGGACGATGGCATAAAAGAGAAATATAAAAGTAGCCAAGAGTATAGAGTAGCAGAAGCGGGGGGGAGTGGGGGGGGGGTACTACAAAGGATAGGATCGACCAATCAAAGTCTGCCGTCCGATCCTCGCGATTGACTATTCCGTTAAATTGAAACTGGCCATCATTCGCTTATCGATGCCCTCTTTTTAATGGACGCTCACTTGTTTTTAATAACGTTTTACATTGTGTCGTTTTATACAATAAAGTTTATGGCGGCTAGATGCACCCCGCTGACTCTACGTAAACCATCTACCTAGGACAGCCATCCGCACTCTTTTATAAAATATATATATATATAGTTGTTACCTCTCTCTCTCGCTCTTTCTCTGTGTACGTCTGTACTTCCCTGTATAACTATGTACGTCTCTTACTTCCCTACAGATATAACAAGCTGTTTAATATTGCGCCCTCCTGCATATAAAAACATACACGCCTACCGGTGCGCCCATTGACTATCATAATAGAATTCATAGTCCTTTATTAAAAGTGCAGCCCACCCTAGTCGACCACCACGAAACCATCCAGACTGCACTTTCACAGAGGTGCGGCCATTGTTTGTCCACCCCCGTCCACAACCCCTCCCCACCCCTTCCTATAAAGGGTGCACGAGACCACTCGTCCGCTCGATTGGGCATTCAAATTTAATTGTGATGCTTTAGTCAAATGGCCCCCGCGCCACTTTGCGGCTGGTTACAGCCGTCCGAATGCTCTATCTCTCTCGCTCTCTCTCTCTCTTTCTGTCTAGCTTTATCTCCGTGCCTTCGGCTCTCTCATTCCTAGAAGTGCGTAATCAAATCTTTTATACACCTTTACGCAAAGTGAAGTCTTTATACGGTGAATCCTGGAATTCTAAGATTCCACTAGAATCCCGCCGATGCATTAGCTGAGGTTGTAACCGGCTTACATTGAGAAGTTCATATTCTGTGGTGAAACTCCTTTAGACTAGACGTATCCCTTCTGGGGTTAAAACTTATTGTTAGAAAAGTGCACGGGACGAGTCCTGCGGAAACGACGCGGGACAAGTTGCGGTTTCCAGTGCGGGTGCTGGCTAACAATAAGTTCTCATCACCCACAGGAGCACTTGGAGTTCTCCTAAGTGGCTCGAAAGTTCGGAAGTTTTGGAGTTGCGCAGGATCTCCTTGTTGTTTAAGATCCATAAAGCGCCACGACGCTATTCGGCTTTCGGATACAATTTCTTGGTTGGCGCGACGCCCGCTTACGAGGATCGAAATACGATCGGTACGTAGAGAATTGCCTTTGGAAACGATAGGTGCTACGCAATTAGGGGGTGGCGGTCGGAGATCCTGATGTATATAATACAGTAGGAAGGAGAAGTAGCGTTTGTCCTTACACCGAAATCTATCAATAGAATGGAAATTCTGAAAATCTGTAATATATTTCACACAAGTTCCCGTCGAATTTTCAGGGGTAGGATGATTGCATCCCCTAAGAAATTAGCATACCCGCGCTGATAATCTTAGCTCTGGAAATCCCGAGTTCTGAGTTCGGTTGAAGAGCTCTGTATTTCAAAGAGGCCGCTACTCGGTTTGACGGTGGCGATGACGGTGATACAAGGGTGAGAGTATCGAGGGTGGTGGGTGGATAGCCGAGACGAGGGAGGATGAGTCTGCCTTTGAGAGTTTGAGTTTTGAGAGACGGACACGAGGATCCTTATATTTCAAATTAAAGGGAAATTCGAAATACCTTGCTCAAAGCTCTCAAGCCCTCTCCATGGTATCTCATCCCCTCCACTATTTCCTTCTCTTTCTCTCATCCTCTATGCCTCGCTCTATCCTTTTTTCTCCTCTTTTCACTTACCGAACCTCTCTCTCTCTCCCTCTCTACCTTTCTAAATCCTATCTCTTTTACTCTCCCTTACCCACCCCTCTTTACCGTCTGTCTCATCCTGACTCTCGTCTCCGAGTATTTAAACTTTTCAAATTGAAATTGTTTTCGATATGCAGGTGAGTGCTCTCGAAATGTAGGATAAGGGAGTATCAGGGGTAGAGCTGCCTGATAGAAGGGTAGAAGGAGCCATCCAGTTAGGTAGATAGCTAGACTACTGCCAAGCACCGTATACTACCCCTCGAATTTTCCGTACAGAAAAGATAGTTACAGTAGCACAGCTTTTCACGTCGATTTCCAACGTTAAGTTCACAAAGATTTCCCATTGCGAATTATCGGCGCTCGTTGTGTCCCATTCCGCTATTGAGAAAGCAGCCATCCGTAAGGGCTGGGTAACTCACGACTTCTATACCTTCAAATCGTTTCATTGATTTCACAAAATTGGAAATACGTCTCCCCGAAGACTATTTCTTTCGCGTAACAATCAGATACCCAAGTACCTAAGGTAAACTCGGGTCTTATTCAGACTCGCAAAAAGATTATTAAACCGTTCATAAAAATCTTACCCACAATAGCTCACGTTTATATTGTCAAACAAACCCATACGGCATACTACGCCGTACACGTCGAGTGTATATCAAAGTATTGTACTAGCAGTTACCAGGATGAACTACGGACTTAAAACGTTGCGTGCTTTGTCGAGGACCGAGCGTTGTGATACAGTCTGCTCAAAATGCGGTTATCGGTACCGCAGTATGTTTTTTCCCTATTGTCCTGGAAGTACATACCAACCACGTGTTTTCCAATTGCACGTAGCAACATCATTGTGTTCTATGTAGGTTGGCGGATTGGCGGCCGTCGAACTGCAGCATCGGTAGTAGCACTGAGGGCCGCCATTTGCTACTGGCATCACTGTACAACGCATAACAAAGTAGCGCAAAACAATGCTCTCGGCAAACAAGTACATAGCGATGATATCACCAGGCGATACACAAGCCGCACCCACTACGTAATACACAGGGCTCTCTTCACGCTGTACTTTATTACTAGGCTTTATGTCACACGATCGAAACTATTGATTCGTCATAGGGACTTTTGATCCTAGTCAAAGTTCCATAGGTATTATTTACAAGTGTCAAGATATTCGTAGGGCGTGTTTTTGCTTCTGATTAGACACATTGATCATGCAATCAATTTCTAAAGTAGTTTTAGGTTTGTTTATTTATTTTCTTTTTTTCTTGTTTCTTATTTTGCTTAGCCATGAACTCAGCATGGAAAAATCACGGTAATGGTACGTATCTATGTTACGGTGGTTGGCTTATAAATAACTAATTTCGAATCTCGACATATCGAGAAAACTTTGATCAGTTTTCTCCGTGAATGGGTGGGGAGTGGTGAGGGACGGTAAATATCGCGCGAGGCATGCATACTTCATGACTTGTTTGCAAAGTTTCGCAAGCTCGTCGTACGGGATCGAGACCTGGGACTTTGGATGACTCTGAGAAGGGTCGTCCGCAGGATTTTCCGGTTTAGGAATTTTCTTCGGGTTGAAACTCCGAGTTTTCGTAGTGGACGGGGTTCCTTTGAGATCCTTTTGGGTCTTTTATTATTTTAATAAAGAAAAGGTATATGTACGTGTAGCCTCTTGAAGGAGGAATTTTGAAAATATTGCACGTATAATACCTAATAAGGGTGACGTATGTACACATTTATTTATATAGGTACGTACATGTATCATACTCGTGATCATCGTACATACGTACCGCTACCCTACGAAGTAAAGTCACTCGAGACAGGAATCATTTCCTAAGGAATACATTTTTTATCAACATTTTGTTTGTTACTATGAGATTCAGATCCATTTTGGGTTTATGGTGGAATCCCAGTAAGTTTTTTTAAGGACTCGGATGAGCATGTCTGGCGATAAATTATACACAGCAATAGGGAGAATTTGGAAAAGCAAGGAATAAGCCGTTTTCCCATTCCTAGAGAACTTGATAGGGAATGATTAGGTGAATTGATCAAATCCCGGTGGACGTGATAACCGAATTTATGGTAAAGTGAAGAAAAGAGGGAAGTAGGAACTTCGACCTGCCGACATTCGTGGCTGAAACTTACTTTGCTGTAGGAACAAGAGGATGAAGTAGATATAGAAGGATACGAAATTGGATAAGAGAGGTTGATGATGATGAAGAGGGAGAATGAAGTGAATTATAAGTCCGTGGAGCAAGCACAAAATCGAGAGTTGGTCTTTTCTAGCAGAATTCAAACTTCGTACATTTCTTTTTCGCTACTTTTTCAATTTTCGATCTTGATATTTTAAGTTTTTTTTTTCCTTATTTATCGTATCTCTATTTGTTTCTATCGTATCAACGCTATGGCAGCTCCACCAGGTAAAACATGGAAATTATTAGAGATTTTGGATTTGTACAATTAACGAACAGACTCGCTGATTCGACAGGATGTAATTTAAGAATTTAACCGGAAGTTTATGAATCGCAATATCCGGAAACGCTGAAATGATTCTGTATCAAGACTCTTGATATTCCATAAGCCACGTATCAAAGTGTATGATAACTGTGAAATTTCATCTCCCGTGTTATCCGGCTTCGTCCTAGTTCAAGTTTATTAAGTCGAACCGCGAGTCGCCTTATCTCTCGAAAGAGAAGGGGATGGCTCGGCGAACAACCCCTTCTTTTATTCTGGCAAGCGCGTTACTGCCGTGCTACCCGTAAATTCATATCTCGAATAATTTTCACCCTGCCGCCGTACCGCTACCCTCTCTCAAGCCCACGGCCCGTTTGGCTAACGGCCAGAGCTTCTCGTAACTCCCTCTCCGACGCTGTACTACTACTACCCACTGCCAGCATCACCATCACCATTTCTTCCTCATCCTTTCACCCCTTTTTATTCTTTTCCTATTTCCACTGATTTTCCGGATATCGCTTTGTGATCCCCGGCGCCGTATTTTACCGGCAGAAGGTCCGATCCGCCTCCGTATCCTCTTCCTTCCTCTGTTACACCCACGTTACAACCCTGCAACAGCATCCGCACCAACTATACGCCAGGACTTCGCTGATCGGCAAGATTTCGAGGCCGAAGTTCCTTTTCAGCTTCTTTTAGGATCGAGAACATTTTTTTTTTCCTTCGTCACTTCCTCTTCACTAGACTGTTACTGACGTCTCCAGGAAAAATTTTAGATCGGGTCATCTGCCCAAGGAACGGACGCTGTCGTGATGGCGTCTGCCATCTCTCGTCGGTTGTCTGACAGCCTCCCACAGGAGCACGAAGAGGCAACAAAAGACGGAGTGAGATGAGTGAACGTCAAAACATGGTAACGTCTAAAGGGTTGAGCGACGGTCGCGCGTCGCGAAGAAAGCCGAGGTTGCTAAAATCGTCGATGACACTATCAGCTTTATAATCGCTCCTTCAAATAAGATAAGACTTCAGGCTCAAGCAGTCCGAACCAAGATGGAAGCCAAGAGAACGGAGAGTTGAGATAAAGAATTAACTCGGCAGATTTCCCTAATGAGTTTCCTTTGGCCCCGTTCGAACCGATCCGCCGCCCTTTCCTGGTAACGGGAAGAAGAAAATTAAAAGAAGAAAAAAAAGAAGAAGCCAAAGAAGGTAGAGAGAGAGAGAGTGAAAAGGAGAGGCAAGGAGAAAAGAAATCTCCACTATAAAAAGAGCCCTCGTGTCTACCAAGAAGCGTAGAAGGTATAAAGAGCAGAATGCGAGGGTGAGACACGGTGGGAGGAAGTGGGAAGAAAAAATTGTTGAAATACGAAGAGAAGGACCAGGGTCGCAATCACGACCCAGAGGCTGCTCGATATACGCGAGCACAAAAAAAATGCTGCACCTTTGTAGGTTTTACACGATCGGCAATATAGTGGAGAAACAACCCCATTGGGATAGACGGATATTAGTATTCCGCGAACGCTCGGCCAGCCTTGGCGTAGCGTTTCCTATACATATATGTTACACGTACACACTCACATATGTGTACACTTCTATGGGACCAAAGGAGTCACAGGATACGAGATAGATATAAATGAAAAAAAAAAAAAGAAGAAAAGGACAGACACAGACTGATAAGACCACAGGGAAGAACGTTCCTGGCGAAGCTATACGTGGATCTATTAAATATAAAAATATTTCGCGCAAGACCTGGTTGCGCGGGTGGTACTTCCAAGAGAAAATGTCTGAATAATATGATATTATTATTAGCAATATAATCTGACATACAAGAGAAGAAAGCTTATATGCTAATATGTACATATATATCATTCTCATGTTCAAAGAAAATGCCTGCTGCCTATTGAACACCGTGAGCCTCCTACGTTACGCCATCATCCAACATGCGCCATTGAAGGTAGGAGCGTTGCTGGGTAACCGTAAACCATAAACCATAAACCGATGCTCCACGCACAGCGTCGAGGCTGCAGAATTTTTAAGTTACAGTCACTGCAGCAAAAGCAGGGCTGCCCTCACTATAGGTAGTCATGTCTATTCTATCATCATCTGGTAAATGCATAACCTATATGTATTATGTATAAATTATATATGTATAGGTATACAGAATTGCTCTTCCTATAATCTGGCCATTTCTTACAGGACAATTTTCACTCCTGGAGCGTTCCTCTGGAGAAAGTTTCGGGCGTTTGTTTCAGCCGCGAAATGAGCTCGACTCGATAAAAAGCGTTATTCTCCTGCACCAGGTAGATTTTACCAGAAGGAAGTTACCCGGCATTACCGGCCAAGTCCCGTAACGATAACTGCCTTTAAAACCTTCGGGCTGGTACTCTTCGTCGAATCGCAAGCGTCTCATAAGTTTGCCCAAGGTGCGCCCAGCTAACTATGAGACCTGGGCCTAGTTTGCATATTAACCGATCCTCTACGTTGATATCTACTATAGTATATGCATAGTATATAACGTGGTATAGCGTAGCATAATATCTAGTGTCTATACGCTATGCTAGTTGACTAGTCGACTATAGGTAAACCAGTCGACTAAACCGATATTCAATATTCACTCTCCATAGACAGCCATGGAGACGTCCACTGGTAAACTCTATGATTCGTAGCCATGTGCTGTTGATTGCCGACTTGCCTGACTCACGGCTCAATACCCGCCAACGTGGCGTCCCGACGTCGACGACGGACAGAAGTGTCGCATACTAGTACGACTAATGTTCAGCAAACATTTTGATTTTCTGTAATACTTACCCCGGTCTGTAATACATATATGATAGTATATACAGATATATATATTTTATATGTATTATGGTACATATATATTATGTTGATATATGAGTAGCTGAGCATTGATACGACTTGGCAGGCGAAAATAAGCGACCTCGCAACAATGCCTGAAAATGTTAAGCTCATCCATGCAATAAAAGAGACCGGATTTTAAGAAGCATACGAATTCGATCGTACAGTTGGCTGAAAAGACGCTGCCCTCGACTGTTTGGCGCCGTGACGCTTTATTTCAGTGTCTCTATGCACTTTTGACATCGTTTGATTTTTATCCAGACAAAATAATATTACGATATCAGTCAATAAGACAAAGTCAAGAGATTGACGTACCATGTTATAGGTGGTTATGACATTTTTTTTTTGCAATGGGGAAGTTCAATAATCTTTCATCCAACCAGGGTAATCTTCTCTACGTCCCTTTATCCAGGACGGGACGGCATCGCTACTCGGGATTCGATGACACAGACTCACCCACGCGACTGCAACACGTCCAACCTAATGAACCTCGCATGATAGAGTGCGAGCACGTGGACTCGGGCAGTACGAGCAGCTAGTCATCGTCGCAAAAATGAAAACCCGCCGACAGAGATTAATTACACGGGTCGCGGTAACGAGCAATTAATTATTATCGAGTAATCAAATTGCTCCTGGTGTCCTTGTGATTTTTAATTAGTCGCCCGCAACCTTGTTCAAGATACGTCTAACACCTTCCTTACTATTTTTTTATATCAGCATCTTGTTATTCTCTCTCAGGAGTAGGTACGCTCCTTCGTTCCTAAATCCCGAAGGTATAACGCTCCTAATCCTTTACCCATTCCTGATGTGTCATTATCCTCTCATTCTCAGTAAGTCTAACAACCCTCTATCCCGTTAGGAGTAAACATGCAAATCGTACTATACCTCGAACCCGACTATATATATTCCTTATATCAGTATACCCATATCTATTGTCTCAGTCAGCCAGGTGGGTTCTCATGATTTTCTCCAGCGATAAGTCCCACTTTTTTTAGGGATCGCCCCATTTTAGTACCACCGGTGCGTGTACGTAATGGCTATACATATATCGCGCTATATGGACAACACGCGAATTCCTCATAGCTTTGTGACTCACTGTATCCAGGAAGGATATAAATTATTCAATGAATTTTTCTCCGTACTCCACGTCTATTTGCAATCTAAAAAAAGAAACGTTTGAACTTGATCGAACCCTGTCTGATCGTCCGATGCATGTAATATCACAGAGCATGAGCTTTCACTGTCCCGCTTAAGCTCGCTTATTTATACACTGATTTACACAGGCGATTATAGACTATATATACTTACGCCCCTACTGATTCGTTCATTGTGACGTAACTGTATACTACGTCTCGATGTATACATGCAATTGTTGCAGTCCGTGTAAATGCACTTAGGCGTAATCGCGCCTATAGTGCGGCTAAGCCAACGGCCTCAATGGCTTGCTTCCGCGAGCACCATTATTACCCACGTAATAGCAGGAACTAAGAGTGTCACGACGAAGTTTAGCAGTCGTTAGTCGTTGTCGATTGGTATCGCGAATTTTGAACGCGATTATACGTAGTACTGTAGAATCTGTTGTTTTCATAGAAATTTTGGAAAATCTGCCATCCCAGCGAAACAACGAAATATCGGCGTCATTCATAAAACTGACTATGGGATAACGAGGGTGATTGGAACGATCCTGCAAAAAATTGAAGAGACGCCATTTTTTGTTACGTTTCTCTACTAATTGTACGCGCATATTGCGCGTTCATAGAAACGAGCGGATTTTGTTTAGCGACGCGAGAGAAACGCGTGCAGCTTCCCGATTGAAATGCAGATTCTACCATGCGGAGACTAGCGACTGATGAATCCCTAAAAAACTGGAAATTCTTTTCGCTTCGTTCCCTTCTCTATTTATTTTATTGCTTCTACTTTTCGCGGGTTCTCTTGTCGCGTCCCGGGTAAATTTTACACTTGTATCACAAGAGGATATTCCATGTCTGTTATTTCTACTTCTATGTCCATATACGCGGTGCTATTGCCATTCATTGCCAGCTCGCACGACCCAATTTTGTATTTACTTATATGAGCCAGCGTGTATTCATTGAACGAATATCGTACATATTTTAACTTGATGTTTGCGATCGCCAAACCGAATTGTTTGGCCACCGCGATATTATGCGGTAGGCAATTGATAGCTGTTTATCGAGCACCCTGTGTTTAATGAGAGACGACAGATAACGAGGATTTTATACTGGATGGGTGCGACCCATTGGCTAACCGGGATAGTTGAACTAGTGCCAAATGGTAGAATGCCCTGGGTGGTTTATCGCCCTCGCCGATTCTCTTGTAAATTTCCAGTAGTTTCTTTCCAATTGGAATATCCATTCGTACTCTTTCAAGATATTGCCCTTCGATCCCCTTTCCCTCTGTTTTACGCACCGAATAAGCTATTCTCGTGTATTTACAAACGGTGCTAGAGGTATCTCATCCTTTGCAAAGACTAACTCCACGTCCATCGTATATCGATGCTTAACTAAATTCAACTTTTCCTTGATCCCTGGAGTCATCTGTATTTTATAGACACTGGGCACAGCGTGCGGATGAGTTGGAAACATTAGAGGATCGGAAGCCGTGGTATCAGCTGCATCTAGCAGCAGTTTTGTTTAATCAGAGACGAGAGCGTTGGTGGCCTCGGGCTGCTGCTCTGTGTGCAGGCTACTGTCTGTTGGCTTATCTACTCTTCTCCCGTTTCCCTCCATTCTCTCTCTCTCTCTCTCTCTCTCTCTTATATCCTTTGGAGTATTTCTGCCTGTGAAAATCTTTATACGTAAAGTAGCAGAAGAAGAAGTCACAAGGACCGCCAGATGCTTCAAACATGGACGCTGACATTCGACGAATTGGAAAAACATGAAAATGATTGGGTTTCACTTTCTGCGAATTAAAGTCGCATCCACACTACGTCTCTTAACGCTTCGCGTTATTGAAAATCCCTTATGTGTCGAGCGTGACGCCCTTCGCTATTTTTCAGAAAACATTCGACCAACGGCTGTTCGAGATCCTGAACGTCCAAGAGGCGCATAAAGGGATCTTACCGTGAATGCCACGTGGGACAAGCACCATACAAAGAAAACTTTTTTACGAAACTGTTCTTCTCCATCTTCAACCCCAATACTCTAGGGAGAATGAGAGGGAGCACGACTGCTCTATCGTAAAAAAAGAAATGGAAGTTTATTTTAGCTGTCCCCGGTATACGAGAGGCCAAAGCAGTAATGGAATGTGTTTCGAAAAGCATCCACGTACTTCAGGGAAGCGAACAGACCAACTGCTCCATTTTCAGTTTCCATGGTCTTCTGTCAGTCTTTTAGGATCCTCGGACTTTGGGCAGGTTTCCTCGAAGATTTTCTTCCTTGAAGTTTTCTTCTTTTTATATACTGTCACCTTCTCTCTATGGAATATTATAGGGTGTGCATATATATATATAATGTATATGTAATGTATAAAATATCAGTAAAACTTTTCCATTTCCCGTTGATACAAAGCAAACAGGCTTTCTCCATTACGTCAATCCTTTCAGTATGGAGTTCGAAGCTTCTAATTAAAGGTAAATAATTACGCCATTCCCCGTCGTAAATACTTGCCTTCAACTCCGATCATAAACCTCGAAATGACTGTGGCCTCGCTTGTTTGCTTGTTAGCAACATTCAAATCCTCGGTATCCCCGGATAAAATTTGTAACAGCTTTCGAGCAACGGACGTATGAATTTTTAAAAGAGAAAATTAAAACGACGCTCCGAGAAAGTTCGCGAAATATGGCAAAGGTTGTAATATCGTAACAGCGTTCTAATTTTGTCAACCGGTTTCAATTCGCGATACGGTTTATTTTCCTGACGGGCGAACGACGCGTTTCAGGATCGTCATATGACTGTACGGCCAGTTGGCAATTTGCAATTTCCTGTGTCCCTCGAGCGGCACTGCGTTTCGTGTATTCTCGTTGTGCACGTAATATTATATTTAGCGAATGAGTAACAAACATGGCAAAATCTAACCAATCCCTACGCACGTAGACACGCACGCACGCAGACTCGACGCCACGTGCGCACCGAGGGCTGCTTTGTAATTCTTGCAATAACAATTTACATCCCCAGTATCTCCTCACCCCTTGAGTATAGAGCTCGTACATCCCTCGTAGAAGCCACCCTTATACCTACTAGATACCCGGGATTTATAATGTTCTACGAAATAGTCGCAAATCATGCTATTGTGCGCATACGTGTAGCCATTTTTCTTTCTCTTTGTCTTGCAACCCTGTATTTTATTTTTGTTATGATCCACAATGCATAAATACATAGCATATTCGAATCTTAGTTTTGAGGTAAGAGGTCAGATATTATGGTTGTAGACTCAATACGAAGAGATGCTGGAAACTCGAGAGGATATAAGATAATATGGAGGGACGGACGTCGGGACGGACGTCGGGACGCCTCCGCTTAACAGGATACGCTCGTCTGAGCCCACGTCCGCCTGGGTTTATGTGTGGGAGTGACAAAACTGGTCGAATCGAACAAATGGCCTTCTTGCTTGTATCTTTGTTTCTAGAGTGCACGGTCAATGCCTGTAAACCGGTGTAAGATCGTAAACTGGAAAGTACCCTTAGGTTAAGAGGACACCTTTTGACCTTGGGTCGAAATTTTCAGGGAGAAACACGTGGATACAGGATAGCTACCTACTCGTGGGATTTTCAAGTTGACTCGCTCCATTGGGATTTCCACGAGCCTTGTTTATCGACGTTGCAATTTGAGCGTAATGAATTGGCTCTATTGATCGGCAATCGATTTTACAAAGGAACCTTTCTTAATGGTCCACTCGGCCTACTCCTGGAAATAAACGAGGGCTTATTACTAAAGGAAACAGTATCGGGAAGCCGAAAAACAAACGATCTCCTGCTCGAATGTCTGTTAGAGCTTGAACTCTGAGACACGTGAAAAAAAATGGCTTTTCGAAAATTTGTTTCAGGTGGCAGTAAGAAATAATAATAATAGCTTGAACGAAGTAATTTTCATTAAAAATTTTTTTTACTTCGATGAACGTAATTTTATTATACATATACTATAGGGGGTCTGCTTTCCTGATCATTCAGTACGATGAAAACTCCTTTTGACAATGCGATGTACCACCGATCGCTATCGTTCCCTTGAAAAATAGTGTAACAACCATGTCGAGATTAATTACGGTGGATAGTGTGGGAAGGGGTAGTCGCGACATGGACATCGATTTTATTTAAAGAATATGAACATCAAACGTTTCTATTGGATTTTAATGAAATTCATTCCTTTATGCTTTCAGGTAAGAGTTGTGGTCTATTCGCATCCACGGTTAATATTCTTCTACCCTTTTCTGCCAACTCTGTACGTATCCATGACAGTGGCTGAAGTCTTCTGCCCAGGGTAAGTATCGAGAATCGCAGGTATTCTGGGAACAGCCTTCATTACTATTTGCATCACGTGTTAATAGAATATACTTACAGCTGAGATTTCGTTTTCGTGGAATTTCAAGAGTAATTCCCACCCCTCATTGTACACTTTTATAAGAAGGGGTTGTAAGGCGTGAAGAATCGAGTAGCGTGAATCGTGTTGATTCTTCGTGGCGCCTCCTGGCACCCTTGTATAATGCCACGGCTAATATTATCGATCGCACCCTTTTTGTCTTGTAAAAAAAAGGCCAACCAGGGTATACAAAGGGTATTCTTATGTGCCGCTCAATGTAAACCAACGTAGGTCATTCTCGTGTTATACCGTTTTGCCACCCTTCATATTTTCTTTTTTCTTCTTCTTCTTCCATTGCCATGGCATCCCTTTTATTTGCTTTGACGACCCTTCGGGCTATATTGCCATTTTAAGAATGGTAGCAAGAGCGAGAAGGAAAATATAACGATCAATACAATAATCGTAGAATTCTGAAAGAGTGTGCCTACAGCTATGTCGGTAAGTAAGGGTGGGTATTGCGTTAGAGGGTGGCCTGGGCCACCGAAATAAGAAGCTATGGAGGGTAAAATTAGCCACTAGTCACCCTTCGTTTTCTACGCATAATTCACACCCTTCCATTCTCTTCCGCTCGTTTTCTCGGAACAAGACCGCGAGACGCTCCGGCAACAGCCCTTGTCTCGTCCTTTAACTTCATGAACCCCTCGTGCCAGAATCCCTCGATGCCAAAGTCGCGTGTAGACGCGCGGTATCCGGGAGCGCGGAACACCCATGGGGTGTCTTATCTTAGGGTGTGAGGGGATCCTGCGCGATGCCGGGTGATCCTGGCGATACTTTATTAACCACCTGCGGACGGAAATTAGTCCCTACTTATCGTACTTTTGACGAGTTTTTCGTGGCTATTAATCCACTCGCTACTGACTAAAGAATCAGCCAATCTTCAGGCAAGAGACTGGCCTCCCTCTTAGATATTAACTAAAAGTAATGGACAGCGACGATTAAAAAAATATACCCCGAGAATTAAAAAGTTCCTCGAGAAAATTTTATAACATTTAAAGCCTCGATATCGCAACAGCTAATCTCTTAATCTTTATTCAAATGAAAATAAAAAGTATTTTAACACTGTATTTTCACAAAAATCACGTACCTACCGATTACCATTTTGCCTCTAATAAATTCAAATATATATTTTTTTTAAATCCTAAAAACTTCTAGTAACTAGAATCATCCCTTAAACGACAAGAGTATCACAGAGAGCTGAAATACACAAAAATTCCTTTCCTTTGCATTTTCAGCCTTGTTTCGCCACAATTCAGAAACAGAGAATTCATTCGCTAAGTGAATAGGTATATACATAGTAGAACATGTAAGTACATGCCAAATATACATCTCTTTCAGAGTGTATCCATTTGGCTAAAAGCAGTAGGTGCCGCACGAATTTGGACATAATCGTATTAAGCGTGCGGGCCATTTCGCCGCATGCGGCTTAGAATTACTGCGGTTTCGAATGCGTATCCACTTGTACGCTAGAGTGTACTATAGCAGATTGTACAGAGTTTCAAATTGCTATTATGCAATTCGGTTATGAGAGGTGTGTAACGCACCTTGACCAGATTTACTGAATTCGCCTCTGTGCCTCGAACAAAACCCCTAGGGTATCGAAGGTGTATAGTGTACAGTTGTAGCGTAGAGCAGGTTGTGCCTAAAGCAGAATCCATACGCGGGAACTAGGATAATTCAGCCAAGTGGCTAACGATCAAATTGATGCAGATTAATCGGATCCATTTCCCTATACTATAGCTGTATAACCAACCCTCCTACGAATACATACCCCAGTCCACCTGCCGCATTCCTTCAACTCTGTATCTCCGGCTACCTTCATTCCGTTCAACGGAGTCCGACGTAGCTTGCGTCCATCGATTCCGGAATGCCCAGAAGTGCCCGGAAACTGTCTCCGCACGCCGAAATATCCCTTGGTCTCGCGGAGTTTGCCCGGGAGCTGCGTCGGAGCATGCAGCGGGACATGCTTCACTGTCGCCGACTAGACAGATGAATACAGCAGACGTTTCCATCAACCCAACCCGGTTTCGTTGGAACAATAAATATTCTAGACAAGGGTATGTTATTATTACACGTTCTCGTATGTAAAGAACTATAGATATAGGAACTCTATGGATAGTCCAGAGGTACGCTATATACCTTTTGACTCTGCGCCCTTTACACGCTTAGAAACTACGTCTATGGTATATGACTACATGTATTTTGTAATTCTTTTTTAAAAGTGCGTTACCGCGAAAACGTATGCAAAGATATGTACTCTTAACGATTTTAACATTTGTGTTTTTCAAAGACTCCCTTGCGCAGAGGGGGATGGCGCTTGTGGCGTTTCTGAAAACATCCCTTAGCTTTAAAGTAAGACTGAGAGAAAAAAGGAAGGGTTGCCCGTGTTCAGGTGCACCGTCTATATCGTTTTTACCCTGCGAAACTCGTAAACATCGTCAGCGCGCCCCCTCGGCAACCACACGAAACAGTAACATAAAGCAGCGTTGTACGGGAGGGCGAAATGGGCGAACTAACGTAATTTTTCTCACTTTGCAAGTTGCACTATAAATTTGCAGAGACGCCGAGATACTGGCGGCAATACTATACCGCCAACCCCTTTCGCATCCCACGTTCTCTGGTGTACTGGGAATGCCACTGCTGTAACCCGTAATCTCTGTACTCGTGAGCACTCTCTGCGAATGTGTCCTACCTCTCTACGTCACAATTTTCCACTGTCTAGGGATATCGAGTAGTTCGCAAAAATCCCTAGAAATACATACTAGAAGTTTGCTAAGAGCGGCGACCTATTTTTTATAAGTGATAGGTACTCTTATTACATTCGATCAGCATCATAGAAAACAGTATCCACGTTCTAGCGTAATTTGTAAAAGAAAAATTTATAAAAACTCATATGAGAAAACTATAAATCAAGCGAATAAACTCCAGCAACGATCTCTAAGTAGAAGTGCGAACGCGGAAGTTTAGAAGGAGAATCATGGGTAATAGGTGAATTTCCAGTCCATGAACCGCGGCATTGTCTTTTAATTTGGGGGTAGGTTAAGTGCAATGGTGATCCGGCTAACCGAGTTTGCCCTATCGAGCGTGAGGTCCTCAATAGATGGGAAGATGGTGGGTGGGTGAGGGGCGTAAGAAGTACTGGTAGCAGAGGGCGTGAGATAGCGTGAGGGGTAGTAAGAGGGTTGGTGGCAGTAACGTGTTGCGAGGGGTGCAATCTAAGCTCCGGTAACGCGTCTGAGCCACCGGATATGACGTCATCAAGCCCCCTATACTCTCAGAAGCATGCAGCGTTCCTTACGGCGCGAAACAACCCCTGGCATCCAACCCCTGGAATCCCATCAAGAAGTTGCCAGCTCGACCGCTTCGGTTAATAATGCCCTTACACACTGGAGCGCGTGCGCCTTTGCAACAACCTCCAGCACATACCCACCCTTATGGAACAGTCTCAAACTCCTGCACACCCCTTCGAACAGCCTCATCTCCGTAAACCTCACCCCTTTCGCTCGGCTCTTGTCTTCACTGTTATTAGAGGGTTGTTAGGACCGCAAAAGTATCCCTATCGTCCAGGAAATCGGTCGTATCGTCCAGAAAATCGGTCGTATCGTCCAGGAAACCACCCCTATCCCCATATTCACGTATAGAAATACCAATAGGCTCCTTTAATTAATGATATTCAGATAAGCCTTTGCCGATAGGTTATAGGTTATGACCTGAGTTTATATCTGTCGTTGCCGTAGATCAGCTGGTCTCGTTGTAAGAATAGCATCGACGTGACGTCACGTTGTTTCGTGAAAAGCAATATTTCGTGCGTAATCTCCAGAGGCTACGCCATGTTGTTATCAAAGCAATTTGCTCGGTCAGAAAACAAATGGACTCTGCGAGTTAGCCCTCCTAGACAAGATGAATTTCGTATAGGTTGACGTTTCCTACTGGAATGACGGTTGGCACTGTAGGCGGTCGATGTACACGACGTGAATTCATGTGAACGGATCGAATGCCGTGACTGGAACGCGTTGGCATTACTCCCGGGATACCTCCGCTTCTTCGAAACGAGATCGTTCTCTGAAATAAAGGCTGTCGTACGTTTGCATTTACAATGGCATTTATTGCCGAATAGTACGAGGCGATAAAGGACATCGAGGGAACGCAGTGGAAAAGATCGTTAAGAGCCAGACATTCATGAGGGAAATGGATATGTACAGTATATGTTTACATAAGTGAATTTAGTCATTGTCTCTGGGTGTATGTCTGTACATGTGATATCTGATTGTTTAGCTATTATATATATTGTCTATATATAGCGTTATGGATAGCTGTATTCAAAATTGGGGACCAATCGATTTCGATTTTTGCCTAATTTCTTTTCTGGATATTCTTAGCATTAATTAATGCTAATTGTACTCCAGGGCAAGTTTTAATACCCACATCGTCCCCCTCGGCTTGCTCGTATATCATTTATAAGTTAGAGACCGGCTTGCCCGGCTTGGATACGTCCCGGGCAGCCCCGAACTGGAAAAAAGCTACTTAAAACTTTTAAGTGTTCCCTAAGTGATGTTACGGGACAATTATTTGAGTTTCCTCTCTGACAATTTTTGCTTAACGAGCTACGTGTCTAATCGGACACGAATTTTTTTTAACATTTTTATGTTTTGCTTTTTCCGAGTCTTTATTGGCAGTTTTGTCATCAAACAAATTTTGTACAATTCCGGAAGGATTGTCTCTCTTGTTTTTCAAACGACTATCTTTGGTAAAGGTTTATTACGAGATTCTGTGTAATTGCATAATAGATTCCTTTTCGCAATTTTTACTCGAATTAGAACGATCTTCATTCGCTTTTACGAAATCCGTAAGTCAGAAGCATCGTCACGCACAAAAAGTTTGCTTTACTGAAACTTCCCTATTTCACCGGTTCTTCCTGCTCTCCTCTCTCATCCTTCATGTCCTCACCTAACTCTTCCCTTCCTCGGTCCTCGCTCACACCCCCTCGACACGCACCTAGAGAATAGAAAACCACCCTCACCCGACGTTTCCAACTTCCACGTTCCGTCCTTCTCAGCAGAGGAGTTCAGGGGTCTTAAGCAGCGTTCACAAATGCGGCCTGAAAGCAAAATCACGACACGCTACCCTTAACTCGGTTGCCTGAAGGTTTTCTCAACTATTCAATAATCCCTCTATGTATATTTCACAAGGGTAAACCTATTCGTGATAGTGATTTTCATTGATAAAACAAGCCCCACTATATACCTACTATACATCACACGCCTCAAGTAAATTAACAATTGTCTAAAGATATAACCCCTTTTTTGCACACTTCCCTTCTACGTTTTATAATGAAATGGCAAACGTTGGAATTATAAAGTAAACTGACCAAACCCTTCTGAGACCTAAAGGTGATTTTGTTCACACATAATACCCAGAGGCACTTTTATTTGTTCCACAGAAAAGGGTGCGTTACGATTATAGTTTTGAAGGGGTAAAATTGTAAATCATCGCCTCTTCCAGCATCTTTTTCTATGGAAAGATAACGAAAAAGCTAAAAGTCTATATGTACTACACTTTGTGAACGTATCCGTAGACTTTTACTTTTCAGGCCTTCCGTGTCTCTCGCTAGGAACGTGAATGGCGCGTACTCCCTTTTCTAACCCGCCAACCCCTACGGACTCCACGGGGCTTGGCTTCCATTGTGCAGACTCGGAATCGATAGAATCGCGTGTATGCCTCGCGTTATCTACCTGCCCGTTACAGAAGGTCTGGCGCCAACATGTCCCTCCATCAGTAGTTTTCATGTAAACCTGACACGAATGATGTCCTAGGATGAGATTAAGGTCCTTTTCAAGGGGGTTGCTGTGAACTTTTCGCTTTGTGAAAATTGCAGAGAGCCATTTAGCAAAGGAATCAAATCTTTCTGTACCAATTAGAGTAAATGACCGACAGGAAATACACTCTAATTAATGAAGGATAAACTTTTAATGTAACACCCTCAGATCAGTAGCCTCTGGGCAACCCTAATGGCGTATCCCTTTCGATTAAAACAGGGATAGAATTTTACTTGATTTCAATAGGGACAGAAAGGATACTCTACAGAACTCTCAAATCCGCCTTGAGTCCTAAATCACCCTGCCAATTGTTTGTCAACACGTTCCTGAAGATAGGCCAATATGGGGGTATAGCTACATATATACCGAGCAAGGGGGATGCTACAAGCTTCATTAATTAGACGCCATACTCGACGTTAGACCGCTAAGACACAATGACCGTTAAAATTAGCAACTCTAACAATAAGGGTAGAATTGATTAATTAAACGCTTCTGTTTATTTCCGTGGCAAACTTCCTCTCTTGGTTTTCCCTTTTAATTCTCTCCGTCTGCCTCGTTCCTCGAGTATCCTTCTACCCAGGTATTCATCTACCATCCCTTATATTAAGAGTAATATAGATAGAGGTCTATATTAGCACTACGATGTATTACCATAAACTGTATATGTATGTAAACTCGTTATGTTTCACGATTAAAAAGCAAGAATCATTTATAAAGACATGCGTTATACTGCATAATATAGAAAGTGAGAAAAAGAGATAAAATAGACGGTAAACTTATTCCCAGAAGGTCCCGACGCTTTTCGCTACGTCCCAACGCGTCCTGCCGCAGCAACGGAAGCACAGGACTGTCGACGTTTTCAAGGGGTGGCTCCGTTAGAGGGCGGATGGAGCATTTCTCTACTCTATTCCGCCGGAATATCCATTAGTTACAGCAGCACTGTTGACGAAGCATGTTATTTCCCTTGTGTGCGATGGGCTGCTACCCTCTAACCCCACTCTAGTTCTCTCCTAGTCTTTCCCTCTTTCTCTCTCAACTCTCTCAACTCTCTCCCGGCTCTCTCTTATACTCATTCCACAAATTCATTGCTCTTCACTCTAGCGTCTCTCTCGCTCCACACTCCAACTTCAACCGTCGCGGTGTGTACTCACCAACCTTCGCCGTTTGTTTGCGACCAGAATGGCGGTAACGGTACGCGGAACGCGTTCCCGATTAAATTCCGAGTTTGAACGTTCTTTATCGTGTAGTCTGACCGGGATTTGCAAATATACCAGCTAACCGGTAAAATCTATGAGTGAAATTTCGTATTGCTTCTGCAGAGCGAACGAAACGGCAGGGGAGAAAGCCTGAGAAAATTGATAGCAAAATGTAAATATACATGACACGTATATATTAGTTACGCATTCATACAGGTCCGTATCTTCAACGTAACACAAGCGGCACTTAGAAGTTACGCAATTATTTAGCACGCCTAGTTACACCCTATAATTCCTTCAAGTGCCCGGGGGTGGCACAGGGTGAGTATAAGGTGCCCAAAAGGCTTTGCTGATCTCAACTTTCACGCTAACACGAGAGATTGAGTCATCCTGTATATGCATTATGTATTTACATACATAGGTTGCCGTTGTCCTTCTCATTAATATACGTTCACTAGCGACTAACAAGTTTTCAGGGGATTTTCCATCCAGGTAACTTCTATCGCCTTAAATATTTATTTATATCCTTACTGCTCGTTTCGCCTGTTAACGTAAGATCTAATATGTATATTACCCTTTGTCTCTCTGCGCGTACTTACAAAATCACATAGGACACTGTCTTTTTTGTCACGTTTACTTTTTTCGTTTTTTTTCCTCCTATTTGCGCAGCCAGCCTCCACGTATCTTCGCATCGATTCCTACGTCGAGAGCACAAAAAGCCAATCGGAAATGTTTGAGACGCACTTTCGCTAAAGCCAATCTCGGAAATTGATTTGTCGGCCAAATCCATAGAGGACTTTTCAAAAGCCACGGGCGCGCGTGACGAAATCAACAACCTGTAGATTGAAGAATGGGAGCGAGAGGGTGGCTTTCGCTTGCAAAAAAAAAAGAGGAAAACTAGCATGGTAATCTGCCCTGCGTTGCGTTCACCACGTTCGTGGAGTTTTGGGGTTGCACGCGACCTTTTTTATTTTCCCCACTATTGGTAGCTTGGGACCCACTTTTTATCGCGGGAAAACACAGTGAACGAAATTTCTATAAACAGAAGGGATTAATAAATAAAGGAGGAGATTACTTGTTGCCAAGGATTATTACGAAGAAATGCATTCGTTATGAAGGTAGATCGGGGGATTATGTATACAATTATAATTCCGACACTCTTAATTTTCCAGTGGATGACCATTCGCGGAAGTGATTTAGAGGAACGACAAAGAAAAAATCAAAGTACCACCCCTAGGGAATTTTACGAAAATAAAAATGTACCGGAAGAGACAGTAGTGTCGATTTATACCTATATACCATAAATGACACATCGTCTATTCAGTGATTGAATTATTATCGATTAAAGCCATTGTCGTAATATTACGATTTCGATGCAATCGATAAAATTGCATTTACTGGTTTTCCGAAAATTAATGGAGACAGGGGAGAAGCACTAGCGTGTATCACGTGAAAGTAAAATTATAGAAATTGTCGAGGGTCCACCATCCCCTAGAGCTAAGGGTTCGATTTCATGAATTTGATTTCAATTCCCATAAGAGCTAAAAGAACTTAACGTGGACCCTTTAAGCATTTTTGATACTCGAAAAGGAATAGTTACAGCGCTTCCTCCCTCTTAATATCTTTAATACCGATTACAGTATAAAAAATAAAGTATTTGCATTTAGTTCAGATTTTTTGTCAACGGTCTAAGTCTAAGTAATCGGCTTCCAAGCTTAACCCTACATGGAGTTGTTAATAACACGTGAAGCACCTGAGAGCTCTCGCTCCCTTTCGACCCTGGGTACGTCACGGTCGGCTGCTAACTCTGACTGTTTGCTTTAGCTTCATGTATGTACACATATATATATATATATATAAATATATATACACACATATGGTGTGACTTTGTATCTGAAATACAGTGACTAAGGTGTACCAACCCTACGGCATCATCCCCCAAGCAATATATAACAAGATGCACAGAGTTACTGTCGAATAGAATTTAAAGGTATGTCGTTAAAGGTCAAGCACCTACGGGTTACGCACGAGGACGTATACTATACGTAATATATTTTATTTCAGTCTTGTGACCATAAATCCTATTAATGGAGCGATTCTTTAGGCATAGTCCAGGGCGTGGTGCGACGGTTCGATGCCTAAAGGGACCTATACCCTCTCCTCGAGTTCAGCAGCTCACGAACTGAGAGGAGCGCGAGGTATGCAAGGGTCGGCTTATGAAGCCACAGCCTCCGTTATACCCTCCGGCGGTATGCTATAATCGGAGAGAGAAGGTGAACGCCGGGCCAAAACGTCTGTATATCTCCGTAACGACGTCGTTACGCCGTCATCCGTTAGCGAGAGAAGCTAACGTGGAAGATGCCGACAACCTCGGCCGAAACTGTCGCCCATAGACGGCAGCCAACGGCCTTTAAAGGTCTGCCACGAGAAAGAGGTTTCACCAGATTCAAGAATCTCTAGAACCCAATACGTAATACCACCAATATATATATATACATATACGTATACATATATATTCTTGCAAGGTACATACATCAGAGTATGACGTAATAAATTAGACCTATACATAATATTTCCTCGTTTGTTTATATATATACATTTGTCAAATGGGGTTGATAGTTACGCTCTTTGTGCATGGGAGGGATGGCGGAGGTAAGAAAAAATGAAGAGCAAAAACCATTTGGTCCAGGAGGATGTTGCGCGTAACTTTAATAATCTCATAATGCGTCCCTAATGCGTGCCTCATATATCGTAATTTCGTGACGCGCGGATAGACCAACCGAGAGCGAACGGACACACACATAAGTCTCGGAAATAAAGCTCTTTCCAACTGGATTAAGAAAGCCCCGCGTTCTTAATCTCGGAGGTTTATCAAGGCCGACATAAATCTGCCAGACGTGGGTCGCCGCACCGTCCTGTCTGCCATATCGACCGTAGTCCTTCGCTCTTTTTATTCCCTGTAGGAAGTCTTTGCTCTTATCCTAAGGGTGTATTGCGTCTCTTCCTATCTGTGGACTTTGGGCTCTCTTATCCCATGCAAGATTCCTATATTGTCATAATGAGGACATTCTTTATGATTTTTCTATATAGTTGATTTATAATGCATTGTATTATTTTTGCACGGTACATTACCTATTCCCATAGGTTTCTAAAAAATTGTATAATTCCTTCGTCACTCCTGAAGGATATGACTACGATTTAAGAAAATTTCCATTTTCGTGTCCCCTAGCGTATAGTAGGAAGTATTGCGTTTGTCCAGGAGACCTTAGCTATCCGGGTCACGCGTTCTCTTCCGGTTCCGTCAACGAGGACCTCTATGAGACGTCCGTTAAATAATTCAGAAGGAAACTCGCGAAGCGGTTTTTCCAGGTCGTCATGGTAACAGATTACAAAGAAAGTAAGAACGGCCTACATTCCTCTCCGAACTCCTTATCTCCCTGTTTCTCGTTTCACGAGGGTAAATCTTTCCATTTGGTCTCTCTCTCTCTCTCTCTCTCTCTCTCTTCTATGTTCTCCTTTTTTATCTAGCGTATAATTTATTGGCTGCCATCGTCGCGGACTAGCAAGATCTAAATAACCTAGAGAGGACACAAGCTGTTACGTTGTACGGTGCCATACGTATACTGGCACAGTGTCGTTGTCCAATTCCAAAAAAAGATCGTTTTCTTGCGAATCTGGTTTCATACCCTTATACATATATATATACCATATACCATCCCAGGAATTTTACGAATGTTAGTTTCTTGCCCGAGGCGCACGTGAACGATGTAGGTATCCACGTGGTACCTACGTGGGCTATGGATGGACGTAGATATATGAATAAACCGTGTTACTTCTAGACCGATAAGGTAGAACGTTACAGACTCTTCTCTCTTTGGCGTCTTAATCTAACTAGGCTGACCATTCGCGGCCTAATTCAAGAAAACACTCGGTCTCTTTCAGTCTTTGATCGTATGCTGCATATACTGTACACGGTATAGATCTGTACGTATCCTGGGTGGTACAGTACGCCCAGCATACCGAAGTATACATTCGGACTCTTACAGTGTTTTCGCTCATATACTATATGGTAACAGACCACGGTAAAGTCTGCGAGGGAAGTTAAAGCGGTGAAGTAAAAAGCAAAAGGAAGAAAATAAGCTATAAGAGCAAAGAAAAAAGAAAAGGGATATTACTCTGGGAAAATCGGTGAACTATGGAGGATTTGCAAAGTATCGCTATTTTGAGAATCGCGAGTGTTTTGCGGTTTGCGAATTTTCGACGGATCATAAAATTTCTATGTAGCTACCTAAAGTCTGTACGTGTACAATCAATGTGAGTATGTATTAGTTTGTAGCACGTATGCCAGTGAGTTTCGCTGGATATTTTATTTCCCTCTTCAATTTACTTATTTCTCTTTATATCCATTCAGTGTCTCCACTTCTTTTCTAGTTCCTTGCTGACCTGCATTCAAGCCAAGGACGCACTTCGTCGTGACGTTAATGAACGTGACTGCGGTTCGCACAAATAAAACATTAACCATTGAATATAACATATGGGTCAAGTGTGTCGTTAGTTTATTTTTTTCACGCTTAATTACGCAACGCAACCGCATAATTAGAGATTAACGTAATCCAACCCCACATGGAAATGGCCATGTTTATATATATACGTTCATTTCTAGCCCCAGTCCCTGTCTCAATGCTAAGCCTTTTAAAAGGTCTAAATTCCATAAAGCGCCCTGAGCCAAACAGTCCCACGAAATTTGTACGTCCATAAAATAGTACGAAGCTCGCAAGTTCATCAACGGAGCAATTAAGTTTTAATCCGATGAAAATCGCGCGATCAAAAGGTCGTTATATTTTTAAGAGTCTTTCTGGAATATCGACAGAAGAAGTGACACCACCTAACCTGACAAGTAAACTAAGAGACAGGAGAGACCTCGGGTAGCTTCAGGTATTCAATCCATAATTACGAACGGGTTTTAAAAGGAGGACATTGCTGCTCTTGCTGCTGTTGCTTTGCGGCATTTGCCCTGGAGGATGGTGTACGTGGTTGAGTGAACTATAAAAAAACGCAACTTACGGTTTTACGATTTCTATAGTGCTACTTTTATACATCCACGTCTAAATAGCAGTTCCGTCCTTGTGATTCTCCCACTAAAAATTGCGAATCCGCTTGGACTTATGGTGGAGTGCGATTTGCGATTCGGGATAATCAGCGACGAAATAGCTCTTGGATCTTCCGGATCTACGCTTTCGAGCGTAACAAGAGGATCCTGACTTAGCTCTTTGATCAACCAAGTGAATTCCGTTCATCGGTATTCCGAGGATACCTTTGCAATAATGCAAGATGCAATTTCACCAGGGCCGTGACAAATTAGAGGGCTCCGCCGACACGATCTATCGTCTGTCTCTTGCCTCTTTACATCCCTTAATGTCCATTTCCCATCCCTCTGTGATAGCACGCATTCCTACAGGGAAGGGATCCAGAGGGCAGCTATTACCCTTAGGTTCTACGAAAGAATTTGCCAAAATTCAGCTATCATCCATCTCTGCTCATCCTCTCGTTAATCGTCATTCTTAAGCATCCTGCACACATCCTATAGTCATATCCTTATTACGTAAGTTCATTTCACCCAGGACAAACATAGTCCATAAAATTAAATACGGTCAAACGTCACTGTCAAATACATCTTCTAACATTGCACACTCACCAATATATTCTACGCTCTTATAATAGACGCGACTAAAACTTGCATCATATATTTAGAATATATAATACATTTCCTTCAAATGTCATTTGATCGAATAAATATATCTATATATCCTCTCATGTCTATCTAAATACAGTTAAGGGTTACCTTAAAAAAAAAATATATAATTTTAAGGATAACTCTTGTCGTACGATAGTCGTTAAGTCACTATCATATGATAAATCAAAATGGACTCACGACAGTAGCAGTTCTCACGGTCGCGTCGACATTGCTCGAAAACATCGTAAACGCGGTGGAACAAAGCGGGTATTTCAGAGTTCCGTACTCCATAGGGAGAACTGGCGATGGATATCTTTATGCGGCCTCCGTATGCCATGAGAAATTGCGCGTTACACCAATACTCTCTTGTACTCTCCATTTCTGGTTTAAGTTACAGGAATCATAGTACAGCCATAGACGCTTAAGGTCGGTCGTCGCGGTTGCGCAATGCTAACGCATTGTTCTCGCTCTTATAGACATTCGTCCTCGCTCTTGGTTTGCGTAGAAGGAAATAACGGTTTCGGTTGTGGACATAAGTTTTTAACGATTAATTCCAGTCGGTGCTGCGTCGCTCGAATATAAATGAACCGATATGGCCGGTCATGGAATACCGAAGGATTTCCTAGGATAGTTGCCTGCAGCAAGAGATGAATATCAAGAGAACGAAGGGAAGGATATGAATAAGGAGTAGATAAAAGGATATGCATTACATATATATATATATTCATGCATATATTATATATATATTACATTATATATATATATATATATTACATAAAAATTATATATTTATAAATATAATTGAACCAATGTACCTATCTAATGCGAACCTTTTGATCGTAATGATTAGATGTTCTATTGGCAAGTTCCTGGCAGGTGGTATTCTCTCACGGATCGAAGAACGATGAGAGGCTGCCGACCCTTTGACCCTAGCTCCGTTAGCCACCTGTGCTACCGATAATAATTTTATCACTTCCTCGATTAAATCATAGCTGACCGCGCAGGCGCATCCTGATACCCACCAAGGGTCTTCGCATGCAATTACGTTTGTTTGCCATAGAAAATCCTCTGGCAATCTCAAAGATCCATTAAAATTCCTTCAGGCTCTAATCGATCTGGTATTGAGATACTGTCTGACCCTCCAAGCTAGTCTTCATTACTTGACTGATACAAAACCCGGAAGAGACATTTTCTAGTACACATACTACGCTCCTGATTATTCCCTTCTATATATATAACTATACTACCCCTGATCCTTTTCATCCTTTGGTTCAATCCTTCCACTAGACCTTACTCTTATGTATCCCACCCCCCCCCCCCGCCCCGCTCTCCTAGAAAGTTTCCAAGAAGTTGCGTGACGGTTCTCCAGAGCGTTACTAAGATAGTAAGTAGGTAAAATCTATACCACCTAGGCTATCTACGTAACCTTTATCTATATCTACCTACATCTGCCATTCCAGACTAGAGAAACGATAGCCCTTGTTCCGACACCGAATGGAGTTTCTGGTTGACCGCTTCGAGCGGAGATCGGTTGGTTTCCGGCGTGTTCAATGTAGCCTGAATTGAGGGAGACTGAAGGGAAGGTTAGAGAGAATACCCACCTAATACCTTGGCGCACGCTAGGGTAAGCCGTACGGCCATCTCGTAGTACCCTCCGACCTCCACCTACATCCTTTCACCCTCGAGTCTTTCAGGTCCTGAGTCCTAGGACTATACTTGCACACTGATCGATTATTGCTTTTGGCCAATCCCTTTGCGAATAATCGAAACTCGTCACGAACATTTCTTTCAAACCGTCGCTCAACATCCGTCATATTAAACTAACCCCCTCCTTCGTCCCTTTTTCCTTCATCCTTGAGTCTGTTTCTGGGAAGCAAGTACATTGCGGGTCTTAGATCAGAATTTTATAGATACAAAAGTATGATAATACTTATCTACTATGCATGCCTTAAGGTTTATATCTATATATGAGGTCTTTCATGGGAGCGACAAATAAGCGTCGGGGGACTTCTACGTCTCGACGTTGCGAAAAGTTTTGACGTCTCCGACTGTCCTGCCATTCGCCATGATTTAATGAGATTCCTTTCTTCTTGTCGGAAAAATATTCCACGAACTAACCCTCCAACCCCTTTTGCCAATCTGTCCTTCCAGCTTCGATTCCCGGCTATCCAACTACCCTTAGACATCCCTCCAGGCATTCTTACCATGGTAACACTGCAGTGGTACAAGGGTGCGGAGACAACTCTAGTGTGTTTGCGCTTAGTTCTATCTTCGTGATGGCTAATACAGACGGCAGCGCCCCCCCCCTCCCCCCGAAACTTTCACGCGTGCTGGAAACTCAGTTACGGATTACGTGGCGATTTTAAACTCATCTCTGCGGGAGTTATGTTCTTCGGGAAAATAGCGGAGTGCCATCGAGAGGATGCTGGTTACACGGGGAGAAGGGTATACTTTATGTATATATGTAATAGTATATTATACCAGCTACCATCTATATCGACCCTATACCTTATCCCATCCGCGTTCAAACTTCTTACATATTTTATATCGCTTCCAGTATACGTTACATTGTTCAGTTACTATCAACGAGGATTTAGCTAGATATTGGTTGGAAAATTTTTTAATTTATCGACACCACGAGAAACTTACAGTTCGCTTTTTACTCCTGCTAGGATAAATAATTAAAGACCCGGTATACTTTGATATGAGGTAGATTAAAGTGACATTTTAATTGGAAAGTTTGAATCAATTGTATTTTGTCTCTAATGTCTTTGTTATTTACACGGAGAAGAGAAAATCATTTTGGACATACGTATCTTTTGCAATTTTATTAAAATCGTTGTATCCATTTTATCCAGGGATAAGCAAGAAAACATACTCTCAGTATCCGTAAGAAGCCAAGGAGCTGAGTTTCTGAAAAATTGATCAGGCACTCACCTCCTGTCCCGTCCTTCCTAAAGGATATATTTTTCTTTCGCAGTGTAGGGCGGCGGGTAGCCTTTAAGAAATCTCATTAATTTGCTGAACGTATAGTCGCGAGAGCCACCAGCGAGAGCTGGAAGCTGGCGATGCCTGTCAGAACTTTTCCACCAAGTTTTCCTGCCTGTCACGGATCGGAATGCCGCCCGTCGATAATTCCCAGCGTAACAGCCAATCGTCGAGTTCTCCCTGGAGAAGGAAGGAAGGAAGGGTAGGTTACCCACAAGAATTCCGGAGACATAATATCTAGACAGTGGATGGAAAGGACTTCAAGTAGTTAGAATAGGTAGACGTCCTAGATTTACATAGACACGGAATACTCCGTCGTCTTCACCAGGGAATTAATTTAATGGTTTTACCGCATAAAAATACTTTTCGTTAGCTTGGTACTTACTAATTCTGAAAACGAACACACCATACCCATACCAAGCAAAATCATGGTCGCTTGCTAGCTGCTTTCCTAGTTCGTTTACCGAGTTGGCTTGTGCAAACTTTTAAATTGGAGTTTTGACTGGACGCATTGAAATGGACTTAATGTGATTTCGAATTGGTTCCGAGAGAGTCGAGCTTGGTTTTGGGAGCTACGGAAGGAAGGAGGGATCAAACCAACCCTCAATTTCTAAAAAGGGTTTCGTCTCGCTGAAGAAGACCGATTGACTTCACCATTTTGACAAAGACGTGCTGAAATCCCTGAAAATCCCGAGTTTCCCGTCTTCGAGTCCCTTTGGATTAGTACCTTTCGGAAAGCGTAGAACAAGAGGAGGAGGGGCGCGGGAATTTCGAGATTTTCAAGAGGTCGGTGTGATAAAGTCGGAACGTTAAAAGAAAAAGAAAAAAAATGAAAGAAAACCAATGATGAAACGTTCATGTCGCGATTTCAAGCTTTCAAGGCTTTATATCACGCAAAGCTGCAAACACGCAGTTTGATAAGCAACCATAACGTTTAGTGAGTGTTTGAATTTTAAATGAGATATAAGAAGTACAATAAAAAAGAATAGACTTGTGGAAAAAAAATAAAAAAGATATATTTTAGATTATGACCGTTGCATAAGAATACGTTATCACCTCGACGACACTTGTTTGTATTCAATAAATTTCTGTTCGCCCCTCGGAGATTAGGTATCTGTTGAGATAACAGGATAACGCAAGACACGTAGAGGTATGATAAGATACAGTTCATTAAGACTAATAAGATTTGTCAGACGTATGAATCATCAAATAACAACTATGTACGCGCCAGTTAACTAAGATCTATAGGTGAACTTCTAAGTAATGTTATA
Organism: Hartigia nigra; assembly: GCA_031001745.1. Taxonomy (NCBI): domain Eukaryota; kingdom Metazoa; phylum Arthropoda; class Insecta; order Hymenoptera; family Cephidae; genus Hartigia; species Hartigia nigra. The sequence continues at coordinate 225,747 of JARPRG010000605.1, read as the reverse complement.
GTATATATTTTTTGTTATACTATAGAGTTCGTTGATTATTATGACTATATCATTTACGTGGAAATACTAGTCACGACAGTGATGACTAAACCACGAAGTCCACGTTAACGTGCACGAAGGTTTCCGAACTTGCACGAACTCACGATAGTATGTTTATTATTAGCATCGTTTTCACACTTGACGCACCCTGACGACGTACTGGCATTCCATCGGCTAATGTACTTTCTCTGTAATAGCCGTCTTTTTTTCCCCTGGTAGAAAATGGCGGTAGAGTCCGGCCATGCCAGAAAAGCGGCGAACCACGGGGGCGAAAACGAAATTAAGAGATTTCGCAATTGAATGGAAACAAGCCAGCGACCATTAAGCGATCACTTACAAAGCCCAGCGGCAATCGAAACCACCCTCTCGTTGATTTCACGTAACTGGAAGTGGACTAGTTTACTCCTACTACTCTTGCAATTACACCACCCAGTACCTCCTCTCTAGGCTATCCCACCCCGACTAACCCTGCATGAACCACCCTCTCCCTAGGACTTTCCGTAATTAACCGAAGTGCGGGATCACAAAAACCGATTTCCGAAACCTAGCATTAAATTAATGTTTGCCGGCTTTGATTGGCCTTCGGCGGATTCTGATCGACGTCCTTGTCACGTCGGAAATCGTAGGTAAGCCGAATTAATAGAACGTCCCTCGTCAATGTAGTGGATCGGCAAAAAAACCGTAGAAGAAAAACGGTAGGAGAGACTGTCTTAAAAGTGCAAAAAGAAACAATCAAAAAACCTATATCGTACGCTTAAAAAAGATCAAAATGGAAGTCGCCATGAAAAATTGTGTAGATAATCGTACCTCTTAATCAGTGAAACCACAAGAAAGATAATGACGTCTTGGAGATAAAACTGTTCGGTTTTACGTAAGTTTCACAATTAGCTTATTATCGCTTCATTTCATCTCTATAATTGCCCAGGGTAACATTCTTTGCGAAAATCTCTATCTGAAATTCGATCCCCTCGTAAAATACCAAACACAATTGGATACGAAAACGTTTGACAAATAAAAGTCTCGCGATGAAAAACACCACATAAGACATAAAACCCACCGAACGATATTGTGGTCCAAAAAAAAATATACTTAAATCTCATCCCTCCGTACGAAATCCCATAGCTGTCGATAAGAATGTGAATGATCCAAAAATAACCTAAAAATAATTTCCTATAAGAAAATCGAAATCGATCGCAAACCATAGAACCGATTCGTAACGAAGTTGTACCCAGTCGCATCGTAGAAAGTATTACAAAACGACTCGTAATGCGACATCGGTAGGTATTGTATTCCAATTCGATTGGAACTTTATGGTGCACTCTGATCGCACAGAGAGAACATGCAGACGATGCACCCTCCCAGTTTCTACGTGAACGAATGCTCTATCCATAGGTGCACATATAGATACGTGTGCAGGAAAAGCAAGTAGAGATTCGAAATGGTGTACGTGTTCTCTCTATACTCTACTTAGGGGACGTTCAGTACACTTAGCGTAGCGTATCGTATCCGTAACGATACACGCACGTGGGTATAGCCTTGCTATCGGCATGTACAAAGTTTATATATATATATATACACATACAAGCTACCTATCTCCAGCAAGCCACCGTACCATACTCACCTTACAAGCTAAGCCAAGCTAACGATACAACCATCTTATAGCGGGCTACAGGATAATAATCTCACAATTTTACAACCCACGCTTCGGCATTACAGCAGGGAGGTTGGGTTGATATAATATACCGTATTTTCAAAGGGATTACACAAGGGCAATACCACCAGAATGAAAAGACCTATAGCATTGATAAATGAACTTGCTGAATAAATTCATGGCGATATCAGGTAGAAGCTGAAGTGCATATACGGAAGTATTAGATAAGCTCAATAAAGATCCACATGTAAAGTTGGTAACAACTAACTATATATGTATAGCATAACAAACCCACAAACCAAACCCAAGGAAACCACGAGCTATACTCAATGACTTTCCGATAGCTGATTCTCCAGCTGGTCGTTCTGTTCAAACGAGATCTGCCAATAGTAATATTAACGGTATTATCCGTGGTAAAGGTAGGTCATGACTTGGAAAAGTGTACCGACCTAAAACTACCTGCTTTGTCTTTTACTGATTTCGATGACGTGGGTGTCCACGTTATACAGTAGACTCTTACTAGTATCTTCACAAATGTTTTAACCCCTTTACTCTATACCTTACTCTCATCCCTTATAAAATCTCTTCGCAGAACTACAAGGGATGGAACTGGCTTATCGGAGTTTGCTCTTCGGGATTTTTATCCTTGAACACCCTATAAACCAAAGTGAAGTGTAACGTGCATTACTTACGTATTGGATGTATATCTATCTATATATACAGATATACTACGTACAGCAATGCATAGATATAAACAACATAGTACGAACCTGCACTCAGCCTCTTAGGCGCGACCTGAACTCATGCACTCTACCATCAGAGAGTATGGGCTTGAAAGTAGCTAGAATTTACAACCCCCTAACATTTCACTAGCTCCATACACTCGGTTAAGGGTTATCGGCTGATATAAATAGATACCATAGATGCAGTTCCATTTCGAGTCATTTTCATGAAACGACGTAATAAATGTCTCACGAATTTTCAAACTATATCTAATTACTTTTTTTAACTTCTTTTTCACTATATATAATTTCCCAGTGGTACCAGCTGCCTGTGATATGTTACTAGATTTTTTCATCTACCTTTTCGCACGTCCTAAGGGATGCGCAGAGTCTCGCAAGCGTGCGCGTTAATGCCCCAAATGACTTTTCACGTAGCGAGACTCATGCGTTCGCTAACAAGGTAAAATTAAATAAAAATAAAGAGAGCTTGTAATAAATTACCGTGTTTCACGGCACGGTGTCCTATAGTGTAGGTTATCCTATCCTACACACACGTGTATTAAAACATATGTGGTTACATGGCGCTTAGTCAGAACCAAGCCCAACGTACACTGTACCCACTGGTGCACTGCTATTAGCAAGTAGCGCTATTAGTACTGGTAGTATATTCTTACTGTAAACTACTACTAACACTACTAGTTCGTAGCAGTGGTAACCATCTCGTGCCACCCCCTACTTCACCCTCCCGCATCCCCAGGCAAGTCCGTAGTAATTTTTATTAAACTCGTAAAACGTTCCATGTGACGTTTTAACGACATCACGAAATGTGTGACTCATCAGCACTCTATGTCGGCGGTAGTTCTATGTGACGTCACTTAATAAATTGCAATCCGACAACGAAATGCAGCATCCCGATACGCTGTACCAACTGAACAACCGCGAAACTGCAAATAGACTGGCAAACGAACGGTGAATGGATTAAAATTGAAATTCACTTGTCGTACCAACCTTATACCAATGAAACGAATCGAGACTCCAATCCATGGTTGACTTCATTCATAAATTCATTAGAAATCTACTTTACAGAGAATTTCAAGCGAACCACCCTCTCGCGCTCTGAACTACCCTGATCTAGCGTCAAGCTCGATTCTACTACTACGATTCGATTACTACAAACGATCGATATACAGGTTTCTTGTTCTTTTTCTTCTTTTAGGAATTTAAGGCGAATAAATTTCAATTCTAAAGTTAACTCTTTTTTTTTACGTCCACCCAGCTCACTCACTCCTGTCTGCACCGTGAACAGGTGTCCATTCGCTACGAAATCCCACGTTCAAGAAAGTTCCGCTATTTTCTCATGCGTGGAAAACAATTTTCAACTGGATATTACCACTGACCAACAATTGGATAGTCCAATACTCTCTTACTGAAATTCCACTCTGTCCGTGGCCATGCCTGATTGGTCATTCAAACGGACAGACTCGGCTTTTAACGAAGTCATTCAGCCGCGTCAGTGACCGCACAATAACCCACAGGTCGCTTGTACGACCATTTTTCATACGTAGATTTGATACTGATTCCCCGTATGGATATGAGTACTAATCAGAAAGTGACTTGTGGTCGAGAATCGAATGAAATCGAATCCGTTCTCGAGTTTTCCTATACTCAAATGGTTTACGACTATCTATAGCCATGGAATGGCTTTAATCAGAATGCCATCTTAGGTAATATTATTGAAGAATCAGGGATGTCGCAATTTACGAAAGCAGCATCCACCAAGAGTTGTTTGATCGTCCGTCATGGGAAAGGGAAGCTAAAGGATGAATCACCATGTTAGAATATGGTAAAACGGTATATTTCTCCTAAGTTTTAACGTGGGAGAGGAGGTACGAGACAGTGGGACGAAATGAATGAGAATGAAGGGGAGCGAGAGAGATAGAAACTGAAAGAAGAATGGCTGGAGCAGAATCGCGGGTCGGCAATCATGCCGAGTCGAGCCGAGCGGGCACTACTCTCCCTTTACCCAAAGAATAAACGAATAAATCGTCGTTTCTTTATGCAAACTTGCATTTAATTCGCGGCGAAATAGAAAGGCATTAATTTCGCATGCAAATACTAGGTGGGGCGGTTTCTCTCACTCGACTTGAAACCCCTTACCGAAGAGACGTTGGTGCACGGGTGGTTGTGGAGAGATAGGGTGGCAGGGTTAAGAGAGGGGAAGGGTGAGCTTTGTGTATGGAGGGGTGGGCTGGAAGCCCAAGCTTCCAGTCAACTTGAGTCGGAGCGGCTTTCATGGTATAATCAAGATGTTTGTTGATGTCGGAGGCGAAATAAACGTAAGAGCGGAAACGAGAGAGCGCCTCCGGGGATAGACTAGACCGACAGAGTAAGGGAAGCCAAGCTAAGACACTGAAAAGGAAAATAGCATCCCGTACGGTAGCCGACATTAGCCAAAAGCCAAACTGTGATGCCTTGAAATTAAAACAAATGCTTCACGCTCAACTGTAACGAATATAAATTTCTGTAAACAGTCTGCAATTACTAATTGGGATTGCACAATCATACGTTACAGTACACTCGGTGTAAATATCAATAACAAATTAATCATAAAAATATTTTATCTCTGTGTTACAGGTGAGACAATTTCATCCATATTTTTCACGGTGATGTTAATCGGACTCAGTACCAAAGCTGAGGACAGATTCACTAACCGGAAGTACCAGATTCAATATTGTGGAATAGAACGTGCAAGATGGTATGTATAAAGATATAGGTAAAGTGAAAGAATCGAGAACTCTGAATTTTGCAAAGTCGAGGTGCACCAGTGCCGTATCTATCGCTTACCAAAGAGTCGATGTTTTGACCCGACTGCGAACGTCACTCTTTGCTCTAAGGGCTCTAGACGAAGATACGCCTTCCCCCCCAATGACACAGCCTGGTGACATCGACTTATGCCCATGCATAATGCATCCTGCAGCTGGCTACATACTTGCGTACGCTGCTGCACTTCCCGTGAATAGACACTCTCGCAAGAAGCGCCCGTTGCAGTTGCAGGAGTGCTGCTGGTAAGGCCTCACCGCCTTTCTGACTGGCTGCCAACATCACCCATTCACCAGACACTTACCGCCGCCTCCAATCTCGTCAACCCCCAAAGAGAATTAGCAAGGGAACTTTTGCTACCCTTTTTGCGCCGGATTATCCGGTAGCGCCATCAGGGCGAGATACGATAATACGGCGAAGACTGTAGTTGTTTTTAATACGGTGGATGAAGTTAAACTGAGACAGAAAATATCTGTAGAATTTATCCGTGCGTAATTCTATCCTGGAAATTGTTCCTCGTATAAATCCCTCGTACACTTGGAGAAGTGCGAAGGAGGAGTTTCTCGGGTTTATGCGAAACTACCGGAAGACGTTTTACGATCTCGCCCATCCTGCATCTTCCTCGTTACGGGTCCAGATTCGAGATCGTTCGGTACATACGTACATTGCTTCTACGTGAATTGTCTGAGGTTGCCTTGGATGTTTCTAGTATATATACGTATGTATTTCTATCAGTAATATAAACACATTACGCAATGTGTTATTATGCAGCATATGGCATATACCGTACAGAGTACAGAGACTTTCGAGGTCATAACGTAATAGATTGTCCTTGTAGGTGCAAAGGATTCTGCTCCTAGTATCGTACTGAAACGAATGCCGTTTATCTCAGGGCCATAAACGCCTTCGCCATCGCCTGCTGTCCGGAGACGTTTAGCCGCGAAAGGACGAAGAGGTCCTTCCTACTGCAGTGGCAGGATATCGAGTCTAGCTGCGCTACGGACTGCCATAGTTTACCTTAACGGTCCCATAAAAATGCACTACTGCCAAGTTACCGGCTGCGAGCCATAGCCAGGATTGTTTGCCTCGGCCTCTGCTCTCTTTTTTTTCTATTCTTCTCTCTAGCTTCTTTTTCGTATTGTCCATTTTTTCTCTCTCTTTCTCTTTCCCATTTTAGCTACGTCTCTTCGTCTTCTTCTGGACCAGGCATCCCTTTGCCAAGATTTTCAAGATGTATCGATTCCTCAGGCTCTACTTCTTTTTTCTCTTATTTTACTTTATCTTCTCTCTCTCTCTCTCTCTCTTTCTTTCTTTTCTCTTGGTACCTATGTCTATTACCATTTGTCTACCACTTCCAGTGACATTCTAGCAGGGAAAATATTTCTCGAGCAATGAAACTGTTCTGGACGTTCCCCTTGAAATTTCACAGTTCATTATGCAACTGAAGGAATGCAGCAATATCCTCCCTCTGACGAGCCACTGTCGAACGTGAATGTAAAAGAATTTGATATCGGATTCTCTTACGTCAAGGGAAAATACTACGGCGCTGAAGTAGTGCATTACCTTCGACTATCATCGTCAGGCGCAGCAGTTCAGACTATGCGATCGAACTATCGAACTCCCATGGAATTACATCCTCGGATAATAACATTTTATGCCGATTTTAATACGCGTTTCCAGCGGCTTTACCGTATTTCCACTACCCAGATCGTTATCCTGGGCAATCCGTGCTTTCCCGTCGACTTTGCATATTTCCGTACTATCTATTCACTGTTCCTCTCTCATTTCTATCTCTCTCTTTCTTGCTCTTTTACTCGTTATTTTTTTTCTCTTACCACCACTCTCACAATCATTTCGAATCGATCGGCCAACCACGAACTACCTTCATCCCAGGGGATTATTGCTACCTGTAACCTTTTTTTTTTTTAACGGACTAATTTTCATAGTCCTTATTACTTTTTGGAATATCCTAACTTTTCGCTGAATCCTTTTGCCTGTTAAGTGCTATTCATTCTAGTGGATAGATAATCAGGTTTATTCAACAAGCTGATTAATTAAACGTAACAATTGTCGGTACCTTTATTCTACGTATATAAAGTAGCTTAAAGCTTTTACAACCTTGTTATGACTTTACGATAGTACGCTATTAACTCCGTTGCTCTCATAATGTCGTTGGAGCTATTCGTCTAGCGGAAAAAGCCTGTAGACTCTTTTGACCAACTTCAAATAGAAGCAGCGATTCTGAAACGACGTAAAGTAGAGCCTGAAGCACGAACTCTGTTGTAAAACCTATTTCGACATATGTTCCCGGAGCATGTAGTTAATCGCACATATCCGAAGCACATATGCCCAACATTTATCAGGCATAGAAACTCATTGCGTTATATCCTTTTCATAGAATTTAAATGCCTAGTTCGCAAGGTTATCCAATTGTGTTATGCTTAACAGTTATATCCACTGAAACAGTAGAATGGAGGACACACGTGTTATAAAGGCAAGTTAAGGAGTTTGGGACCTTATTGAAAATGTAAATATTCATTGGAAATTTATATCATTGAATTTTTTATGAGTAACGCATTTATAATTCAAATTTAAAGTTAATTGTCTGCACCGTTTACGATACATTAATTTTCCTAGTTACTCTATTATACACGTGAAAATCCGCATGATTATCCAGGAATATTGATTATAGGATTCTAACGAATGAAAAGAATATGATCAGCTACGTGAAAAACTAGCGAAAGATTAATTGCACCGTTAGGATGAGCCAGTGTAAAAGTCAAGTCATTCGTTTACACCGTTAATTAATTATATTAAAAAATAAATGTAGAGATAGCTTATTTTTATCTCAACGACTGATCGCGCAGGTTCATGATTCCATGTCTGTGAACTATTTTTCTCCGATAAAATATTGAAATATAATCCTTAAAATAATTAAAAAATATTATTATTACGTTTATACTGGAAAAACTGTGTACCTGTAAAAATATAGATACAATTCTTTACAACATCAACATTTTTTGTAACTCCAAAGTTTAGTGTGAAAAAGTTGGTCTCGAGACTCTTTAAGATTTATAAGATCGTCAAGTGTTAATGACTTAACATATGTCCATATCAAAGCATCAAATTATCTTACATAAAGAGCTAAGTCTCTGTTTGAAATCCACTATACAGAAAAGTGTGTACACAGGTATTTTATAGAAGTGAATAAGCTTAAGGAGTGACAAAAGAATACGAACAAATAGGAATCCTATAGCTGTAGCGAAATGCCTAATGTAGCTGTCATGCATTACTATGCTACAGGGTGTCCTACTTTGTTCGGTCGTAAAGAATCGCGCGGCTGTTTGCTTCTTAGCTCTCTCGCATGCCGCGCGTACACATGACTGCATAACTACGGGCTGGAGCCTGAAGTAAACACAGAAACGAGGAGTGGGGGTCTCTAACGGGTTGCTCAATGTGTGCAATTCCTAGTGCTACTAGTGGATAGAGAGGGAGGCTGCCTCCTCGAGGAGGTGGCCGAGAGGGATGTGGAGAGACATCAAAGCAAGATTGGCCGTGTAAACCTCGGAGTAACAAAGTCCCTTCCTCTACCTCGTTCTCTTCCTCCTACTTCCTCCTCCACTTCGCCCCTGTGTTGCACGTCTCACACAATCTCTCAAACCCTACTTTTACTGTCCTACCCTATCTTGCTGTACCCTGACTGTTTTCTCGTCTCGTTCTGGAGTTTTGCGTCCTCCTGTCGTCCTAGGAGAAGGACGAAGTGGGAGATGATAGAAGTCCGGGAAACGTAGCGTGCATCGTGTACCAGGAGATGGTTCCACAAAAGCCCGAGAGGACGAAAAATATGCATTATAAAAATGTCAAAAGGGTTGTTTAGCTTCGGTGGAGATTGAATTTTTTTTCTCCCTCTTCGTACCATGCGAAATTCTACTCATACTTGTGGAGAAGAAGGCAATATGAAAGAGATTTGGGAGCGAGGGACTGGAGAAGGGTGGAAAATGATGAAGGTAGACAGAGAGAAAAAAGAGAAAAAAAAGCGAAATTATGACCGGGTGTACGAGAAGAGCGGCCATCGCAAATTCTATCCTGTGTGAAAGGTTCTTCATATCTTAGTAAGGTCTGTTGGGAATTTTTCTTGGAGGCATAGAAAATCCTATCCTTCTATGAAATATCACGCGAGTACGTTGCGACGCAATTGCCGATGACGGCGTCGCAACTTCTGCACCTCAAAGAAGACGTCCTGTCGTCGCCCTTAGGCGAGTTTTACACTTTATTCCAGTAAAACGTTTACTCACGTGGAGGAATCATATTACCCCATGAGATATTCTCCCCTTTCAATCGCATGTCTTCTATATACTATACTGTACATTATATATACATATATATCCATAAACATGCCTTTAGATTGATCACAGGAATCTTATTATTATTAGATGCAATCAACCTACCCTATATCACGGAAACGTAAAATACTCTGTGAACGAAGCTTCCATACGTCCGTCATTAACTGCTCGACTACAGCGTGTTCCTCATTTCAAAGTCAGTCTTTCATTCACGGCATAATTTTATGATTCTTGGCGCAAAAGCTATAGATTCATCGAGCCCCCGGACAAACTAGACACTTGAATTATGCATTGGCCAAGAGAAGCCGGCTAGGCAGTGGATATAACATAACGTAGCGTCGCTAACGAGCCCAGCACGGGGAAACCACGAGACGCTAGTAATGTCTGAAATGTTGAAACTTGAATTTATCGTTGAACTTTTTAATGAAATAAATTACGTGGGAAAAATAGCTCGTACAGTCGACGGCTATGTACCCACTACGCATATAGACGGTTCCTGCCGTCTAGTGTCGGTAATTGCATGGCTACCAGGTACTACAAGAGAGGCTCGGTCGGTAGCTCTTGTGGCGTTCTAAAATGCCATATTTTTAATTAAAATAACTGAAGGCTGAACATTAACAGGGTGAAACTTTTGCACCCTTAATTGTATTATTACCGACGATTTTCGCTGACCTATTAAAGCCTGTTAATACTCCTGCATTTATTATACCATACACAAGATATACGTATATCGAAGTATCAAAATGTCTAGGAAAATTCCAGAGAGAGTCACTACGTTAGGAGCCATCGTACAGTTTAAGAATGTAGAAAATAATACTAGAAAAACACAAGGCACATAACATATGGAATACAGTGCATGTTATTACGCTACTGCTACTTCCACTACAGTAATAGGTACGCATAACGAGATATGTAATCGTCGCTGTAGTCCAAGTCGACAATGAAAGTTTATATTACATTAGCCGTATGAAATAATCGTAATAATAGGCAGCCGCGACGCCCCAGCGTTTCTCGGCACTCGGTGACATCACTGCACTTTCACGTGCGCCGTAAAAGGCATCGGACGGCAAAAGTGGACCGCGTCGTTAAGCTAGCTGAGTGGCTTAAAATTATGGTTCGACTGGGGAACCAAGTGTTTTCTCATGGCGGCATTGTGATTTATGCAATTGCGAATTCGGAACGGTTTTCTTGGCCCGAGGCCCGCGTACCATATACTACGCTACTGTATGGTACATACTGTTCCAATACTATGGCATATATACCATCA
>JARPRG010000605.1:187701-214805 GCA_031001745.1 Hartigia nigra | reverse complement strand
GGCCCGAGGCCCGCGTACCATATACTACGCTACTGTATGGTACATACTGTTCCAATACTATGGCATATATACCATCATTGCATTCTTCTACCTTCCGCATCAGCTCCTACACTTATTCCCATCCTCGTGTCTTTCTACTCTCATCGTTTTGCTCATTCTCTTTTAGCGAAATCGCAATGGCGGAATTCATGCGAATACCACACAATCACTATGATATTCCATCAGAAGCAAACAGAACAGACACAAAAATTGGTCAGTCGAGAATTTTCACGACTGACCTATGATCATGGCTTCCATTTTTTTTTTTTAAATCTTTTCACATTCATTTGTATATAGTTTTGTACTTTACTGTACTAGCTGATGTAGACAACACGTGGCTGACACCTTTAACAATTTTATCTAGTACAATTATGTACTTACGCACGCACGTGTTGTTATTGGTCTTTTCACCTCGATACGTACTAGTATTTTTGTAAAATTAATATTTTAGACACTCTTTCACGCATGTAAGAGAGACATAAAAAGGTGACAAAGAGAAAGAGAAAGAGAGAGGTCACATTGAGATGCTGCTCGTACGTTCCGTTTCATTGTAATGACGATTATTATAATCGGGCAAAACGTGACGGGTTTCTTCCTTTCACCTTGAGGACATCACGTAGCCACACTTCGTTTGGCTCACGGAGGAAAACAAAACCATTTCAACCCTCAGCAACCCTCCGGATAATCGTAAGCAATTACATTGCCCAGAAACAGGGAGGGAAAGGATCGACAATAGGAAACAAACTCCACCGATAAGCCGATATACATATACATAACCCCATAGCTTACACCATAGACGTATCGCTCTTCCTACATAAGCAATTCGCCTCCATCCTTACATAGAACGATCACACCATAGGGGTAACATCCTCCATGGCAATAAGGACTCCGGTCACCCCCCATTAACGCTCATATCGTACCCCTTAACACGCATTTGACAAAAGATATTTTACATTGAACGTCCTCGTAACAGACCTCATTAAAATGGTACTTGGCTTGTTTTATGATTGATAAATCCCACCAGTCCACTCCTCCTAGATATACCTATTTCCTACCTAGAGATTTTCTAAATGTACCATCTACCGGTTGGCTATATAAGTAGATATGACCATATGAGGTCAGGCGTTATTACCACCCCATAACAGGAGGCATCAACCATATATTTTAAAGCTATATCCCTATAGCTACCGACATAGGAGCGTTACATCCGACTTGAGTGGGCCTGCATATATTATACATATTTATTCTTAGACTAGTTATGTATATATATACACACACACATATTTCTCAAGCATATTCCTTATCCTCGACATCGTCCTTGAGACACGAAACTCCTTAGCTCGTAGCGACTTCCAGAATCGGTCGTTATATGCAGCCTGTGTTCTCCGGATAGGATGTCACGTCAGGTCGACGTGCGACGCAAGCACTTGCTATCGCATACTGCCATTCGTATAATCGTACGAGCGTAAACGTACCCGGCGTGCATACGTTGACTATAGACTAGGAATAGGCGGATAGACAGATATATATACGTACGTTTATACATATGAACGTAGCTTCATACGTACCACGGTACATCGGTACGTCGGCCCTCGGCACTCCTGCTCATGTATGACATCCATAATGTCTATCTATTCACTCGACCGAGCTCTGCCTCTGACAGCGTATGAATTCAAACTTGAATATGTATTGTTAGTACTAAATTAATATATAGTGCGTTCACTCCGTACTACGTACCTAGTACACTCATCGTTTCTAAGTGTAATTTAATAACGTGAGACTCCATGCTTGCGATACGTATAGCTATACGTATCCTCGGATACGTATCTTACGTAAGGAATCAATAATAGTTAAACTACGTAATCTACGAAGTTAGTAAGTACAAATAGTTGGGCACGGTAGAATCACGCGTAGCATGTAAATCAAGGGATGTTTTGATTGCACGGTAAGAAAAAAAAAGTAGCTGATACTGTAGTAAAAGATAAGAAGGACTTTGATGTTTCTATGGTGTACTGTAATTGGCGATGGACCTATAAATCCTTCAGGCTTTAAACGTTCTTCTTCGTAGCTCTTGCGTTAACGTCTCGTTATACAGGTTTTAGGGAACGATCTCGTATGCAAATATACGCCGTAGCAGTAGTAGCGGCGTGGGGTTGGAGATAACGGAAGTCTAGGTTGCACTGGGTCGATGGGGGGGTGTGCAGGGTAGTCATATATACGTATAAGGGAAATGGAGAAAAAATGAACGTGGCCACTCTCGATATCGTAGCTACGCTTTTATCTAGCCGCAATCTTCACCCTATCTCCGCTCACTCACCACACTTTCTATCCTCTTTCTACTGACAATTTATACGGACTGGCTAGTCTGCAGCAGCCGTAACTTTTCTACTAGACACTTGAGCGAACCATCCTTTCGTCTAATGCAAGGGTATGCTACCCTGACGTATTGACACCTTCATCCAACTCTTATACTCTACCATTTATCTTCAACAGGAAAAGCTTGGGCTTGTACTAGTGTTATACTACTGTAGTACTGTGGTTCATGGTAGTCTGTTATATCTGTGTTATATATCGGTATAGCAGGTAGCTAACAGTGTATTACTTCAACAGGGTAGACACGGCGGATACATATTTCACGATGGACGAACCGACGATACGTTTTACGTCCCTACGTGCTGCGTACCTATCCGCGAGTCATACTTACCCCTATTTTATTCCTACCCCATCTAGTGCACTTCACGTTCCGACGTGACTGTTTTCATTAACGACTCATTTTCCACACTGCTTCTCACAGCTCACTCTATTTCCCTGTGCTGTGTATTTACGTGGGTCGGATTTGTATTAATGATCATCGGTACCTTTCGATATGATGGCCGCGAAATATACGTGCGACTCATCGAATCCTCAGGATTTTTTTATTCTGCCCCCTACAATTGACAATATTAATTTTCCCAGGTCGAACAAATACCTCTCGGTATACGCACAGTCGTGCTTCTGGCATTTTATTTACCCCTTTCTTTTTATTTATTATATATCAACCCTTGCCAGTAGTACTCCATACACACGTGGACGAGATACGTACGGAGGCACTTAACGGGAAAATCGGACCGCTCGAAAATCTGCTGATGTCGATTCACTCTGTCAATCAAAGCCGAACTAAAGCGAAGCCTGACTAGTGGTTCCGTAGCCCGGAGTTTGATTTTATTTGGAAATATTAAATTCGCCGCTTTGCCCGTTTTACATCCTTCTAGAATAGTCATATATGGCGGACGAAGGGAAAGCGAGCGGCGAGCGAGAGTGATCGAGAAAGGAATGTTTTAAGGCACGTGTAAAAATGAATGCAAAACAAAAATATGGCAAAGGGGTGAAAATGTTTTTTAAAATGAAAAGTACTATAGATATAACCATAGTCAATATTGATCTTTGTCTGGCAATATTTTTACACGCCAACGAATCTTTGTCGTGGCGTCGATGGCTGTCAACCCCGCGTCAACATCAGCTGACGGCAGTGTCCGTCGTCACGTCGTCAGGTCGTCAGCTACCGTGTCAACGTCTATATATACTACAGCAGATTACTATACTGTACCATTCATATACTAACCATCCATCTATGTACACTGTACCCAGGTATATTATCACACTCTCTAGCTTCCTCATCCCTCTGACGTTTTAAACAATTGTATTATGTTACCTCACTCGAACGAACGCAAGCGACAAAAAGTGGAAAGAGTATTTTACGCGCGGACGCTCTATTATTAACGCACCGCGTGTCATTCCGAACTTCCAAGCGAATGCAGCCATGCCGATGCATCATTACTATGTCTGGTACAGCAATCACCATCACCATCAGCTTGAATATAGCGAAGGATCATCATCGTCAACGCTATAGATATATATCCATCTGATCCGACCACCCTGGTACAACGGCCTTGCGCAATACCACCATACAAGATCTCTGGAAAGTCAAAGCCGTAAACGGAAGTGGATGTACCGTAACCAGAAGATGAAATTCTCAGCCAGCTATCTCTTCGAGAGAAAAGCCTGGAGCGGTCGAACGATAGCTTCCGCCATTTAATGAGAAAGGGTACGCGTCCCTGGTGGACCAGTGTAAACAAGCTTTGAAGCATGCAGCCCCGACCATCCATAACCATAACTGTAACCATACCAATGCGAACATCCGTAACCGTTATAGGGATCGTTCATGCCGTTTCGACAAATGGACAACCGTATTGGATGATGTAGATGAATTCGATCGAGATAAATCTTCGGTTATCGATAAATAGAAGAAAATATAACAAGATTGCGTTAAAAAGATAATCCACGGTTTACTTAATGGTAAAAATACTCCTTACGGTATTCAGAATAGGTACACACGTTTCTATGGATAAAATCACTCGTGCGTCAGTCTAATCAGATATGTTAAGTATACGTATGAGATTAGATATAGTCAACACGTTACTAGGTCCATACGGAGACCCTGATCGGTTCATCCTCCTGGCATCCATTAGTCCGAGAAGTTCGTGCACGAATGCACAGAGTTACAAATTGCTGGCTAACAAGCCTAGATGTATGAAAGAGCTTAACGAGATGACGTCACAACAATAACAAACAATTGCAACGGCTCGACGTCCGTTACTGCACTCTAACGAGCCAAGATGGAGAGAGACAGCGAAACGCCAAGCCCGCATTGCATTATTGGCCGGACAAGAAGAGTGTTCTCTGAGAACATCTACTAAGGCCGTTAGGCAATGGAGGGTTACGAGGAGGAACAAGAGAGAGAAAATGTGTGGAAGAGGGACAGAGAGAGAATAAGAAGAAGGTGAATTAGTCGTAAGTCACTCAGTCTCAGCTTGTTAGCATCGTTAACCCTGACCCTCCGCATATTCCAACCCTGGCACCCGTCTTGGATATTCTTACCAGTTTCTATACCGATCTGAACGCGATCGAATGATCCATCTTGCATCTTTTTTTTTAACTTCTTCATTTCCGGTATCTATAGTTCCATTCTGCTAACTCCTACTTGTCTTCGGTACCATCTTTTGCTCGAGTGATACGACGCTCTGCATTGCAAGGACATTAATTGCTATGGATTATCGACGAATCAAGGACGTTGATCGGCTAATGGTTCTTGTACTCGTTAACCTAGATACTCGGAATATCCAGCGATTTCAGGACGTGTAGAGATTCTGAACTTTCCTTAAGCTTCCTCTACGCGTTTTGGTATCGGGAATGGTAGACGGGTTTTATGAAAACTCGTTCACGGTTCTCTTGGAGCTAGTTAAACCTTCTTGAACGGGATGCGAAAGTTCCTTCTGGACGTATAACTGCTTCTTGCTGTAATCGATTGGAAGTAAGACTCTCGGAATGAAAGAGACCGTATTTTCTTTCCAAGAGTATTATTAGGTTAGCTAGAAAGAAGACCGAGAAAGTGGTATACTACATTGAAATAAGTTGTAATAATGGACGTAGGCGAAGTACTGGTCGTTCAAACGTGACCGATGGAACTTGAACGCTGTTCGATTCATAACATGTAACGTGATATACGGGACCTACTCGTAAGTCGTTACGTGCGATACCGGCTTAACGTGCAGCAATGCCGCAGGCGCTTGATGGAATTATGAATCATCCTTCGACGCGTGTCTAACGAGATTCCGTTTACCGGATGAAGAGAGAAAACTAAGATACATTTTTATACATTACATATGAGTACATACAAATTATAAAGCGTGTCCCTCTTGCCACATTGTATCATTTAATATTATACTGTACTTACTGTAACTTATATATATGTCATAGAAAAGTCCGAGCGTAGCGGATGGGTAAAGTCAAGCTCGTAGGAAAGAAAAGATAAATTCAGGAGTTTACAGCGCCTTTAAAGTTGGGAATCTCTTTAACGACCTGGCAGAATGCCACCGTTCTCACTGGGAGGTTGAGGCATTGACGGTCGTGTGGCAGAGTAGCGGTTATCATTCATTTTCTCTCGAGCGAGCGAGCCCCAACGGCTCTGTTAATGACAGTTGCCCGGAATTACTGCAGAAGTTCTCATTCCGCACCGGCTGACTCCTAGAGAACGAGGGACTCGCCCGGAAGATTATCTCTCCAGGAGAATGCTTTATGCTCCTGATTTTTTGTTCCCCCACGTTCCTACCCTGGCGATCATTCTCCACCATGGACCAATGGTTTATTTTACTGTTACAGCCAGATTCCGCACTTATCTCCGCACGATAGTTACGCTTCGACTGTCCCGCGGCTGACTAACGTGCCAAGGCCAACCCCCATTCGGTTCGAAGGTCCATCCCTCGTAAACTCCTCAATCTTTAAAGTATCACGGTAGCAGTTTTCAGAGAAAAACAATGATCTTTTGCCTCTCCCGAGGCCAGGAACTCCAAGGATGGTTCATCAAATAGAACTGTAATATCTACACGCAGCTTCCCTCATCTCGTGGAAATAAAGAGAACGTGGGATACGAATAGAGGGAGAATACAAATTCTTACTCTACTTTCATCCTTTCAATGGATGACCCCACCCTTCTGCCCCTTTAATATTACCTACGCTCGTTCGACATAGACGGGACCAGGTACTGTACTGTACTATATTCATCTCTTGGATACATGATACGGATATCATGAAATACTAGTATTCCCTCAAGGAATACACCCTACGCTACAAATAGTGTACAGTAAGTACTAGCACTATTCGACACACGTACTCGACCCTGGGGCGTAGTACAGCTTCTACAGGGAAAACGAAAAATATCTACACTATATATACAGACCCTATACACAGAGTCCAGACTCGAATGTGTCTTCTTCGTAGGAGTCGTTTTGTTTTCTCGCCCGTTATGAATGAACAGAGTTGGCTTTGTGTATCCCATACTCCATCCCCACGTCTCCCACACCTCGGTCCAGTATGAGTATAGTAGAGGCAGTGTAAGGCTGTGGAAGCTGAACACTGGCTAGAGATGCATCTCATTCCCTTCTTCCTTCTCTGAAATGCAACACGGTTCTGACTATGTTTTCTCCTCTCTCTGTCTCTCTCACTCTCACATAGTTTCTCATACCTATATAGCAACAACACTATCCCGTTTATCCAAACAGCACAAACCTGTATCTGAACAGTCAAGCATTCCGGATCCAAAGCTCCCGGGAAAATGCCGGCTTCAACCTGAAGTGAAACAGAAGCAGTTGGCCCTTCAAGTCTCGGACAGCTCGTGATTATTAAAGCGTGGGGATGCTGTGTGCTCAAGGGTTGGCAATTTGGCACAGTATAGTTTGACCAACCCTTAAATACCTTTTTCGAATCTTCAGTATATCGTATACGCGTATACCTATCACGTTGACCATATCTTGTCCTCTTCTTACTTCAGCTCCTATACTTCTTGCTACTCTACTCTCTTTTTTCTTTCTTTATTCTTAGTCTTTTGCTCGAGCCTCTCCGCTTCGAATCGATTCTCGCATGGCGGAGCAATTTCGCGAAGCGCTCACTCGCTCGCTTACTGGCTTGCGGGGTGCAGTTTGGCCAGACGTGAAAGTAATGGTGGTACGAGAGGAACTGGATGTGGAAATGTTACGACCGAGCGATGGCCGAATCGTAAACTTTTAAATTATTACGCACTTTTGGATTTAACGGAACTATTAATAAAAAGAGAAGTATCCTACGGCAATGGCGTAGGAGTCGCTATCCATTCGTTCTACCATTAAAGCCCACTGTGGTTCCACATCTGCATCCTGCTCAGCATCATCCCTATAGCGTATACTGATCGTTACTTTTAGATCTGTACACAGGGAATAATTCAAGAGTTGATATAAACTGTGGTACCGTTATGTCCTTGTCAACTGTGTACAAAGTTCCATCGATAATATTTACTCCTATTAACGTATAACCCAGTCCGTGATAAGGGAGTGCATATCTACTCGGTGATTACGAATTTAAATGCACCACCCTGCACTCCGTACGTTATGATTAGCTGAAATAGCTTATACAGAGAGGAAACTCCTAAGAGGACGATAAAATTTCAGTCAAGTTATAATAATGTCGTTAGTTGGAACCGCGTTGCTCCGACAACTTTTAACCATGAATAATGGCGGACCTCGACTCCGTCCGCGAGACTCGTCGATCATTTTCCTCCTCGTAAGTCCGCGCAAATTCGTCAATCTTCTTTTGCCATGAAATACATCCCTTAAAGAAGGAGAGCGACCCTTGCTCTTATACTCGTCTCATACTTTCGATTTATATAATCCTTCCCTTAATACTTCAATTTATGTTCATCATCACTCGAACCCTTTCGCGTGGTTATGCATTCAAATATTCCCGCTTTTATCTATAAATGACTACATCGTTTCGTACGTAGAATTCAATGATAGCTTCATCAATGCCTACCAGTACATCCGTAGTACATTCCTTCGTGCCTTTTGTAAGAAATTCAAAGAATTGCTCAATATGCATTGAAGCGCATCTTTCCTTCAAAGGTCGACTTCCGCAATGCTTACATGCCATGGCGTATCAATTTACATATACATAGTGACTCTAAGATACTACGCCATCTTCTAGGGTATTTTGTAGAATTTCATACGTACGCTTTGGTACTCCTGAGTATTCTGTTACGTCTGTACGGTTGACCGTATCTAAGAAAGTATTGATTTTTGAATATGGCTCTCAAAACTTATTATGGTAAGGTTTCTTGAGATCGATTAAAATGGATTTGGGTTAGGCCATGGTTTTAGGGTAGGTCGTGCTACCTGTGCGACCCTCGTTGATTATGAGGGTAATATTAGGCAGCTCTATTTGTGAATACCTGTGTATTATATCGAATGATTGGAACACGAAGGTTTATTTGCTTTATTAATGGCCGTCAATTACTATCATTTCACTTAGTTAATCAGTTCAATTATAATAAATGGATAGAATATGACCCGAGCCAGTAATTAACGTTAAATAATCGTAATTGCACTATAATAATAATTTTATAATATATTTAACGAATAATAACATAAATACCTAATGGAATATTATAAATCATCAATTTTGCTATTTAACTCTGCCCTTAGCGTCCAAGAAAGAAGTATCTTTAAACACTCTTCTTGGTCTCTTTGCTCGTTAAAAGTCGTCCAAGCAATTAAACCAGAGGATATAAATAAGCATGGCGAGTCAGGGCAATTTCTCTAATCTCGATTAAATCGCGAGGTAGGTAGGACCAGAAACAGTGTTGGAGCGTTGCGATAGGACAGCGTTTGCGCAGTGAAGATCTGAGAAGGAAAGGGACGAGTCAGGATTCTAGATAAAAAGGATGAAAAAATATGATCACTTGGTCCCCTAGAAGTGTCCTGAAGTCTAGGCGGAAATAGTTCTCACTAATAACCTCATGGTCATGAGTTGTGGTACCTAATGGAGAGGATGAAGAGAAAGGTCTTCAGGATGGGTCTGCTTATGAGATCCAATCGTGCAAAAGTTGTTGAAGCCTCAGTGACAGAAAGACAAGGGAGGAGAGGACGAAAGTATAAGAATTAGGGATGGGCGATGGGGGATGTTTCATAGGAACTGCAGAACACAAAGGATGCCCCATCCATCAAGCTTGGTTCGCGAAGAGAACTAAGGGATGGTCTGGTGCTTCTTCAGCAGTCGAGTAACTAACTCCCTGGTAGGATCAGAGAGACAAGAGTTAATCGGGGCAAGTTCCGTAGCAGCAATCGGGAAACGCGACAAAAGAAGGAGAAAGATAAACCTGGAGCGACGGCCTCGTCGCGGTACAAATCGTTTGTCATCGCCGGAGTCAATTGAGGACGATGAAAACAAAGGTTATTTCAGAAAAGGAAACTCAATACGGACTCCTCCTGTTATAACGAAGAAATGGCCAAGTGCTCTGATAAAGAGACCGAGGATGATGAAGAGGATAAATGATACAAAACATCCCTTTTTTTTTAAATAAAAAAAATAGCCTCCCCAATTTTTTGTACCCTCCTTTCTTTCTACCTCTACAAAATCCTTGCACATGTTTTTAAATTTTATAAAACTGTCTCTCAGTTGTTTGATACTAGATCCTTGTGAGTACTTATGGTTTTGTTTGAACTATAGTAATTATTCGTTCAGACGAAGTGCTTTTGTTGATGGGATTTCTGTTGCTTGGATGATGGCTAAGGGTATCTAGAAGGCCCAAAGCATAATCTCATCCTGGGAGTGGGACGACACGCGCTCACGATCTCACACAGTAGGCGGCATAACTTTGCACTCTCTCTTGGTGAGGAGGACCAACCTCCTAAAGCCTACGGGAACACCAACTTGGCTAACTCGTCGAGTTATGTCAACTTCTCTGTATGGTACTTTACTGCGACTAAGCTTGAGTTGAGTAATTTCCTCTTTGTGCCAGAAGTTGCCTTACGAGGACCTGTGCCGTTGCCTTCCGAGTTCGATGACTCATTTTACAGAATAGCGAGAACCTCGTTAGGATATCTAATAAAAATAATTATATATTGTATGCATCATTAAGAAATTGGGTTTGGAGATTTTCTAATTAAAAAAAAAATTTTTTTATTCAGACATGCTACGAAATGGAGAGGTACCTGAAGGACGAACCGAAGTTACAGTCGTACAAAAAGTTACCCACGGAACTGGACACAGCGCCTTGGAATCTTTTTAGGGCGCCGCCAATATCCTGGACGGCATCTACAGGCACTACCAATGCACAGTTTGACGCACCAATAAAAATGGAGGTTGGTCTCGTATATTTTTAAGAATGATCGTGTTTACTTGGATTTGCGAGAAAATTATGACTATTAAATTTATTAATATTTATCTTAGGTCACGACGTCGTCCGACGACAGAGATCCACTCTGTTTAGATGACATAAAGTTCAGTCCCGGTGACCACAACCACAACGGCCGCGACAGGGACCTCCTGGACAGACACCTGGATTCGCTGTCGATGTCGTCGGCGAGTTCCGCGTGTTCAGGCCTCTCCTGGGACAGTTCGCCCTCGTTGTCGTGCACAGCACTCATCCTGAAAAAGGAACCAAGCGAGGACTTGGAAGAGGACGAAGAGCACGAGGTAAATAATTCTTAGAGATTTAATTAATTTTCACCCAAGAAAGATCTGTCTAAATGTATTTCTTATACGTACTAAAACTCTTGAGAGAAAAATCTAACGTAAATATCTACGTGTCTGTTTAGGAAATGGAGGAAGAGGAAGACAGTGGGTGCGAGGGTGAAGGTCAAATATTGACGCCACCGTCAAGCCCAGAGTCGGGTCAAGGGCATTCCAATTCCAGTCATTCATCGAGTGGGAGCTCGATGCTCGACGTGCACAACCTTAACCTTCATGGAGCGGGTGGAAGGAGTGCAATCGTCAGGGTGACCGCGAGTAATGCACAAGGTGTCGCGAGGTTGGTAATTTTTTTTGCTTAAAAACTAAATAAAAATAAAAAAAGATCTCTTGGGATAATAAAAGCCTAATTTTTGCTTCCAGATTGATATCCGTGACGGCGAATGGCTTCCCGGCAGTAGCCAATGCACAACACGCACATGCGGGTGCAGCCGCAGTTGCGTCGACAGTTGCGAATAGGCACCACGCGCGAAGCCACGAGCACAGCCCACCGGATACAAAGCGTAGGATACACAAGTGTCAGTTTCCGGGATGCAAAAAGGTCTATACCAAAAGCTCACACCTTAAGGCGCACCAAAGGACGCACACGGGTGAGTCGACTGACTTGCAATTTCATCACAGAGCAACCCCTATCTAGAACACAACCCTATTTTAACATTCCTGATTCCTTTTCTTACTATGCTTCATCCCGGATCTGATGTTGCGCAAGAGCTCCGAGAGTAATTAGGTTAGCGTGCCCCGTTTCCGGCAGTTTCTTGCCATTACTTGAGTATTATCCAAGCCGGCAGTCAGAGTCTACTAGATGTACCTAGTGTGTACGGGCGCGAGGGTGTTAGAAAGGTAAGAGGGTAGTGAGATATAGGGTTGAAGCAAACAGGGATGTACCAGTTCCGAAGAACACGAGGAGTCTCGGGCTAGAAGACCGCCCCCCTTATTGCGGGAATAACAATGCATAATTAATCACGAAGTTGAATCAAGGGGTAGTAGAGTAGTTGGGGTTGGTTCGGCTTGGTTTCTGGTTAGAGCAAGGAAGGGGTAGCAGTGAAGAGGAAGGAGAGTTGTAGAGATTGTCTACAAGAGGAGAAGGGTAGGTGCCAGCCGGGGTAGATAAATGCGGTATTAATGGCCACCCCCGTGTGTCGAGGGGTTGGGATTACGCAGCTTTACCTAGAGAAGGCACAAAGTTTCTAGTTTCGGGCAAAGCCCGTTCCCTGAACTTTCTTTAGGAATGACACAATTTTCACCCTCTCTACGATCATTCGACATCGACGAACCTGACGTCGCATCAAGCCCGTCAACCATCCAGCGTGTCTACAAGAAACAACCCCTAGATTTATCGTTCCCAAATTCTCCCTGTTCATTTGGAATCGTTCGGAATTCTTTAGCGATATATACCATGTGAATGAACATAGCGATTCGCGAAAACGTTTCAGACATCCGGTTCATTAGGAAAGTTTCTGGTGACGCTAGAGCTGGTTACCAGGGGGATGTTGTTACAGTCGAATCAGGACATTACGAACGAAGAGATAGAGAGAGGGTGACATATATATATATATATATATATTGCAACGAGAATCGAGAGAATACAGATTATATATATGGATATATAAATATATTCATGTATGTAATATAATCTGTATAATCTGTATCGTCTCGATTCTCGTCGCAACGCCACTACCATAATGAACGAACTCTCCCTTTGTCAATGCTTTTTGTAGCTTTACATCTGCCACCCTCTTCTGCCACGGGTGTTTCGGTTTTAGCTAGAAGTTTTTGATGCTCTGGGATTGATACCTATAGTATCACCATAGCCCTTCCTACCACCATCAAGGGATAGGTAATAAGAGGCCGATGGTTGGTAGCGCCAGTAGCAGCAAGTTGGGATTACGTCTCGCGGATCGTTAAGCAGAACTGCTAACTGCAGGATTATGCATACTTCGTCCGTTCTCGTAATTATTACTCTGTTATGAATTCGCCCTGTTCCTACCACGGAATGAAATAGAGAAATGCCACCCCTGTTGGTGGAATATTCAAAGCGCAATAGAACTCAGGGGTAGAATTTGTGACAACATCCCCAATCATCTATCTGCTTCAAGGATCTCGTTATCAAAAAAGCCGATATGTATGTCCTACCTTTTTATTGGGATATATAGAAAAATAAAAAGGATCGAAATATACAGTGGATGCTTTAGACGATGAATAAAGAGCCAGAACCGCTATGGCTGGAGCGCGAGAGGAATGGAAATTGAGGCGGCGATACTTTGATCTGCCCAACGAATTGAATTTCACCTGATACCCAACAGGGTGACTTTCTATGACCCAACCGTGAACTCCAGGACCAAACGACGAGGATCCCAATACGGTTAAGGGGGTCAGTGGAAACTGGTTCAAGCCTTGGCTTTTTATACCTAGACACTTCTCTGGCACTGTAACCTTTCTGAATAAATTCTTCCTCTGTCGCTTGCCTTTATCATCTTTAGAGACACCTTAATAATTTCATAATAGAGTCAGTTTAAATGCAAAGCCTTTGTCCGTGTATGTTGATGTTGATGTCAAAAAGTGTTCAGGGTATATTTTAGGTTTTTTCTAGGCAGTGTAACAGTGAGATGGGGTGGTTAGACATCGAGAGAATCGTGGACAACCCTCGCGAGCTGGATAATATCGGCAATATCCCTTTTGGCAATCTCGTAACGGAGGCACGAGGGCATTTCCCGCCACGAAGAGAAGAAAATAATAAAGGCCGAAGTCCGTGTTTGCGTTATAAACGGCAAGCTCAACGGGGAAGAGGCCATCGAGATAAGAAAAAGCTTTTGTATATTTTAGCCGTTTATCAGATCAAGGAGTTGGGGATGAAAGAGACGTCGACGTCGTGTTTGTCCCATCGAGTGTTAAGTTTGTAGTGCACCGACGGTTCCCGACCTAAACAAACCCTCTTTCCCCATTTTCCCTGAGAAACCGCGAATATTGATTGTTCCCTCTTGTTCAGAAGAGGGATGGGATGCGTTTGCTGTCTGAACCTTGTGAAAGGAGTGTTCCATCCGTCCGGGTACATCTACCTCTAGGAGTTCATCCCTTGAAAAGAGATCAACCTCAAGTAAAGGAGTCCCTTGCGTCCCAAAACTTTTGCACCCAAAAAAAAGGAATAAAAAAGCAGAACGACATGGGGGTTGATAGAAGGGATGGAAAAAAAAAATATAAAAAGGAATCCATACCCGTTCTGTCTCTTGCGAGGGGCTCCGGAGAAAATTCCAATTACGCGGCTTTTCCACTCGGGATTCCATTCCGAGGATCGCTCCACTCCGCCGCCATTGTCTCTTTCACGGCTTTACCCCGGAACGATACTGAACGTCCAACAGTCCAGGAATGAGAATGACACAGGAGAAATGGCGTTTCCGATCGGCGCTATCGCCTTTCCTACAGGACGAGCAGGATTTCCCAGCAAATTACACGAGCTGCACGCGGATTAAACTTTATTCCTAGAACGATTAGGGTTCGCTTTTGGCAATGCGCGTGTAGACGCTCCTAAAATGTTGGCAGGAATGTCAAATTTGTCGGTACATTTAAGCGCGCCATGAGAACCGCCTGGATACTTACCTAGTCTCATATCTACTAGATATACCGTACATATGAGTAACCCCATGTAGTCACGCAATGCCGAGTACATGGTAATATCATTAAAGAAATATATAATCCCTTCCCATAGATGAACTCATAATACAAGCTCTGTCTAGAAGATACATATACACAATATCAAGCAAATGAAAACACATGACCGTGTGAATTTAAACCGATTGAACAGATCTCTGTTATCTCGCAGCATCTGGCTGGACCGCAAATTTCACGTAAACTAAAGCTATACATATATCTACAGTCATACCACTAATTTTCTTATTCTCACAATCAGTCTCGTAGCTATATGTATCCTTCTCCCTCTCTCTATATATTCCACAAACGCCGGCAGTCACATACCCAGGAGTCAAGCTTCCTCGACGAAGACTTTTATACCAAGAAAAACACGCAGAGTATCCGCCATAACACGTAACGGCCGTTTCCTCGCCATTTTCTTCATTCTTTTCCGCGTTTCTTTTCTCAGAGAGAAAGGAGTCCGGTACTCTCACCGGATTCTCCAAGCTCTCTATAAAGGCACTGCTTATAGTTTTCCATCTATACATAGTATACATAGTATAGATGGAAAACTATAAGCAGTTCGCAACTGACGAACTTTTACCCATATATTTTGTGGGCGGACCTCGACGCCATAATGGCGAACCAGCTATCGTCGTAGCAGCAGACTTAATAAAATGCAAAGACGAGGAGCACGTTGTCCCGACGGACTGACATATCGACGCAATACCGGCCCGGGGCCGTCGCGCTGCAGGGTACAGGGGGCGAGACATAGAAAAATCACCCTTCCAGATGAAAGGCCAACCCCTACACAACGAGGTCGTATGTTAACACCACTACGATTTTTTAAACGCCACCCCTCTTCTCCTCATCACTCCCCTTCTCGACTTGCGATATTTTCTTCTCCATTGCTCTCCTCTTACGATCTGACCCATATATATATATAGTGTATACATACATACGTACGCTCTCCCATGTCATGAAAATCCTGCTAATATCCAGGGATCCCTTGCCCATTACTCAGGGGGTAGTTTTCCTACCCCATGAAGTGCTAGCCAGTAGGTACATACCCTGTCCCGTTGGACGTAGGAAAATACGATAGGCGCAGCAGGGAAAGTAGTCAGCCTGGTCCAGAACATATATACGTACGTATTATTATAGGTAGCCAGGGATGCCGTTGCAACATGAGAGAGTAGTGAAAGGGAGGGCTAACGCGTTAAGCCATCTTGTTTAATACGGCTTTATTACATAGTTGGCAACGAACCACCCTGGGGACTATTATGCGGTGATAAAATGCACGACGTGTGAGCAGTCATTGCATTACGCAAGCTTGGTATACCTACAGGGCACGCGTGTGTGTCTATCTACCTGCGAATTCACACATGTGCCTACGTCAAAGCGCACATATATAGATATACATCGCGTAGTTTATTAACTACGGTTGTTTAACTCTATATGTCTAGGACCCATGTCCTATGTACTCTAGAGTAAATAAGATACAGTACTGCGTATACCGACTATAGAAACGCTTGCCCATCCGATTAGTCAGAGCTTTCTCTCGCTCTCGTACAACTACCGATAAGCTTCTGAAATATATCCTGGTCCTTCTTCTCCAACAGCATCGTCCATGTTACCCCTTGGCTCGACCTAGTATATTTACACCACTAGGTGAAAAACTTGCCGGGGAGTACCGTAGCATATTGTAACCTATTTACCCATAGTGTATTCAATTTTTCGAATGCTACGTGTACTGTGTTCTTCGATGTGCCCAAGTAGCAACGGGGCTTATACACCTATAGAATAGTGTAGCCGGAGAGAAAACGTTTGGTTATGCGTCGGCATGTTCTCGTTGGATTTGTCGACGTCAGCCATGGTCGACGTGGGTGATGTTAGGTATAGAAAAAGCTCACCGGTTTGTTTGGTTGCTCGTGCGACTCTCTCGGCGAAGAACAAAGTGCGGCATAAATTCAGGACGGGACGGAAAGAGTAAAACAAGAGTGTTGGGAGTTACTAGAAGAGAGGGTGAGAGGCCAAACGAGAGGAAACCGGATTCTTATTGTCTTGGGGCGAAAGAGAGGAAGCGAGGGAGAAAGAGCGAGAGTGAGTGATGGGTGAAGAGAGGTGGAGGGTTAGGGGTAGAAGAGGGGGTAAGTGCAAGGCAGTGAAATAGCAGCGAGATTCTCACTCTCTAGTCGCCTAGGGAATTTATTCATTTTCCCGACCTAATAACCCCAACCCCTGTAGTGACATCCCCTTTTGTTCCTATAATTGACAAAATTACGGGAACCATGCAGGCAGCAATGTCCGATAAGGAGTAATATTGACAAATTCCCCCTGTATATTTTCTCGACTCCCTCTATATATGTCGTTTCATACTTTCATCCCTTGGTGTATCATGTCATACAAGTTGATATACACCTCTTTGAAAAATAAGTCCGTCCTGGGCACAGCGTTTATTATCTCGTGGATCGATAAGCGATACACTGAAAACCATTATACGACAAACCCTCGCGCGCGTCCATCCCCTTTACGGGGGATGATTTCCTAGGCCCAATCCCTTCCTCGCAAGCGTGCTCCCTCAGCTTGTTAAGTCCGTGGGAACATCACGCCACAGGTGGCGACCGTTCATTGTCTCTTCTTCTTCGTGGCCTCATCAACGTCATCCGGCTTCCATATTAGTCAAATCAATTATTTATGACCTGGCAATACAGTTGTGCCTCAGTCGCAAATCATGCAACGAGATCGCGTCATGAAAATACTCCTATAAGTACACTCATATAACCATATACTATAAGTGAGTCAAAATTTGAGAAAAAAAAAAAAAAAAAAAAAATTAAATAGACATAAAAAACCTTATTTAATGTTGGTCAATTTTTTGTTTGTATGTTTTAGGAGAAAAACCATACAAGTGTAGCTGGGAAGGATGCGAATGGCGATTCGCTCGTTCCGACGAGCTAACACGTCACTATCGCAAGCATACTGGCGCCAAACCGTTCAAATGTCGGCATTGCGATCGTTGCTTCTCGCGCAGCGATCATCTCGCCCTTCACATGAAGAGACACGTCTAATCGTCGCAATCGGAGCGACGACCAATAGGATTAGCTGTTGCGCAATCGCAGCGATATTCACCAAGTGAAGAAGAGGCGAAGAAGATAAGAGAAAAAAGGAGGATACACGTGAGATGGACGCGTTGTAGAACGAAAAAAAATAGGTAGAGTAAATGATTGGCGACCGATTTGATGACGCGCGACCGCTCATGTGTGCTGTCGCTACGAGGTTCGTATCGACGCATAGAGAGGAGCTTTTAGGCGCGTGTCGTTCTCGCGCCATCGTGGCGGTAATATCGCGCTCCTCTTTCCACGTGGTACGCATGCGCTTCAGCTGGAACTTTCGTGTGACTTTCCAAAAGGGAGGAGATAAGAAATTGTCGCTACCCCGGCTCGGGCGACGCTTCCCTTTTTTACATCGGGCATTGAGTATTCGACAGAAACCAGAAAATCTTGAATATTACGAAATCATAGTTGGATTCTGTGGTTACATTGCGACGGAAGCTTCAACCCGGGCCGGGGGTTATAACTTATAAATGTGATAGTGTGATGAGTAAATACGTTATTGTCCATTGACGTAGAGTCGCCATCATCATCGTGATCATCGTTATGCCTCATCGTCATCGTCATCTTTTTCGTGAAACGAGCCCACGGTACGATACACCGTAAGAAACTTTCTTAGGCGATTTTCAAATTCATCAAGAGGCACGAGAGAGTGAGAGTGAGAGTGAGAGAGCGAGAGAGAGAGAGAGAGAGAGAGAGAGAGAAAGAATGGGAAAGAGTGAAAGAGATAAAGGGGTATGTGTATGAGAGAAACAGATAGAACGAGAGAAAAAGAGAAAGAGAGAGAGAGAGAGAGAGAACAAAAATATATTTGCCTCGCGTCTTCGAAGCTCAATTTATCGTGATGAATGTTCCCAACTGGCACGTTTATTTTTCATTCTGTCTTTTCATTCCCTCGGGAAACCCATTTCAGGATTTCTTAGCCATAAAAAACTTAGGTAGCCAGGATACATTAATCCGATGAAGATGAGCTACCTGGACCC
This sequence comes from Hartigia nigra, assembly GCA_031001745.1. Classification (NCBI taxonomy): domain Eukaryota; kingdom Metazoa; phylum Arthropoda; class Insecta; order Hymenoptera; family Cephidae; genus Hartigia; species Hartigia nigra. Next base: position 195,955 of record JARPRG010000605.1, on the reverse strand, counting down.
GACACTGGACATTACGCGCAGTTCGAACAAGACACGCCTTCGAGCACGAACAGCTGAACAATAATTAATACAACGCAAAGAATGTACGGATCACCGTTAGCCCTAAATAATTAACGATACATAGGAAGTCTAAGATGAATCGCACGCACTTACGAATATTAAATTTAATGTAAATGAGATACAAGTTTTAACTGAAACGTCAATCACTGCCAATAAATATGTTAAAATCTGCGCTGTCATCGTCGAGAACCGAGAGGAGAGTTTGCTAAGCTACGGAACGGTAAATGCATGGGAACTGAAGTAGCGCGAAAGGAAAGGAGGGAATAAGGGATGAAAAAGAAAATAGAGACGAATGGGCACCGAACGAGAATGAGAAAATAGGTGAGAGCCGTTAGAATGCAAGAATAAAAGTGAGAGTGAGTGAAGTATAAAAAGAGCGAATGATCGTACAAATGAACTGTGCAAGAGTGAAAATACATAGAGGATAACAAAAAGAGAGACCAGGAGAGAGATGGTACTTTGGAGGATCCTTTACCGATTACCAGGAAGTCGTCCCTGACGTTGACACGAAAAATCGCACGGATCGAATGCTCGTCGAAGCTTTCGAAAGCAGCGGAGTGTCTCGATGAGTAAAAGATATGGGAAGAATGAATGAAAGGGAGAAACAGAGAAACGAGATAAATCCTATGGGATTGACAGAAATAGCAAAACGGTAGAGAAAAGAGGGTAAATCGGTATCAAAACTCCGGCTTGGATTTTACCTTTGCAAAAAAAAAAAACTATCCCGCTTACGAGAGAACAATAATATCCGTGGTGCCAAATCCTGTGTGTTTGTGCGATATCGAGAGTGGGTGTGTGTGTGTGTGTGCACGTTTGACTTCCGATAAAGATGAGTTTTAATCGTAGCTTGCGAGATCAACCCTAACCTAAAAGCCTAAAGGAAACTATGGCCGACAGTTTTAAAGGGTTCCTGCGCACCCTCTATATCAGCCAGCCACCTGTCTCAACCCTGTGTCTAATTAAAATGAAACCGCGACGTGCTTGTCGCCCTAGCGATTTTTTACAGCCACCCTGTAAGAAAAAGAGAGGAAAAGAAAAAAAAGAAAAACAAAAGACCAAAAAATAATTCCCTTCGCGCAACACCGATTCTTCGCGAGCTATGTTCAGTGACCCTGTATGCACGGCGTCGGCGTCGTCTTCGTGGAAGAAGGCGACGACGACGGCGACTGTGGAGCTAATTTCCGTCGTTGGAGAAAATCGATCGTTGGTCCGCGTAGACGCTACAAAGGAACCGAGAGCAAGGTACGGTAATGTCATTACTCTAACGCAATGTAATCTAACGTGAAAGGGTAAAACGAGGAGCGCAAAACTGCAATAAACGACACCGACGTCAGGGCGACGCTAAAGAGGAATGAGAGGCCGAATGTCTCCATAGTTTAGCAAAAGAACAGAAGGAATGATAGGGAAAGAATGGGATCGACTTTGAAATGCTGAGGATAGACGGATGCAGAATTTAAAAATAAAATATTGAATACAAAAAAAAATGATAAATTTTGAACGAGACATTGAATACAGTGGGGCCAGTTTACGTAATCATGGAATCTTTTCATTCATCGAATTGTCGATCGTTTGCTTATGCCAGAACGATTACGGGTGAACACGTTATTATGACATCAGATGGACGTTAGATGAGAAACATGGACAAGGACGTGGACGTAGACGTAGACGGGGACAATGGAGATCGCGATGGACCGCATGTCTGAGCACTCTCATAGAAAAATTAAAGTGGCGGAAGGGTGGGAGGGAGTGGGGCAGGGGGGGGGGGGTGCGATGAAAATGAGGAGAGAAAAGGGAAACGTGAAAAGTAACCTTTTAAGAAAAGACTAACCTTACCTGAAACAAATGAAGAAACGAAAATACTAAATTTTAAATGTTCAGTGGCCAAATAAATTATAATTGATACACACGTAGCACGTAAATGTACCTATTAGTGGTATGAGCGAGAGTAAATGCCGAGGGATGAAAGTGTCTCGGGGTGCAAATGATAGGCGACTAAGTGAGAGAGAGAGAGAGAGAGAGAGAGAATGAGTGAGAAAATGAAAGAGTAAAAAATCGGTGACATGCCGACACGAGGAAACTCTAAGTTTGTATATTGTGCAATTTTCTGTTTTCAATGTTTCATTATTTGTTACCACGTTCAACATTAATTAGAATATTTACAATTTTAGGAAACTAGACCGTAAGCCAGATGTTTTTTGATAGCCATATTAAAAACCAATGGTTATCCCGTCGTCGGTGAAGCGTCCGCACGTGTCTGACTTCATGCGAATTCTTCTCCTTCCTCCTTTGTCTTATATCATCATTTATTTTTGGCTTCTCTCTTTTTGCCTCATGTTCGAGTTCCCACGAATTTTAAACGATTCAACGAATTCCCAGAGATAAATTCGTCAATCAATGAATTTACCTCGACGAACAAAATTTTTCGCTTCGTTATCCTATACCCATAATTTCCACCAAAATGATATTCACTTAGCGCGTAAAGTAGATCGTGAAAACAAAAATTCAAGTAAACAAAAGCCATTCCAATCCTACAGCAAGGATCAGAATATTTTTATGATTTAAAAAAGAAATAGTCTTATGCAAGGATGAGAATTCGCAACGAAGTACCGTCAAGGTTTTCGTTTATCCGCGACACGCTGCTCTTATAAAGACCCAGAAGATAAGGTAAAAAAAAAAAGATTAAAGAAAGCGCATCGTTTCAAAGGGATAACACTGTAATTATATAGTTGGGATACCTTTAAGTAAAAATTTAGGTTAAAATCTAACGAGATAGATAGATATTTGGATAGGTATATATATATATAGTTAGGGCCCGCGATAGATGGTTTAGATAGGTAGGTAACAAGCATCTAAACGATTTAAGGAGTTTAGCCGGCGTATCGTTGTACGAGGTATGATAACTATAATAAATGTTTATGATACTCGCGTACAATAAGATGATGAAAAACACTAGTGGTAAACGAAAAAAAAAGAAAAGCTGATACAATTTTCATTGTATTATCGTGGTCTAAGGTATTTTCAGTCATGTTGTATAGTAACTGTAAAGTAAACGATAAAGAATTTTTAGCTAAACGACACGTATACATCTACAAACACGCACCAAAACAAAAAAATAATCATAACAATCCAACTCCATACGGATACACATACTCCTGATAGGATAGCTCTGTATAATAATAAATATGACGCAAGCATCGCTCGATTAAAACTGTATAGTACACGTGCCTGTTGCGAATTAAAGGCAAGAGAGTAAATTTAAAGAGAAAAAGAAAATGAAAAAAGAACAGGCATTAAGATCATGCTGTGATGGGTTGCTACGCGACCATAGGTGATGCTGGTTGCTACGCGCCGTCACTACGCTCTGTAATACGTGGCCCAGGTACGCACCAGGTTAAAAAAGCAGGAATAAGAAACAACAAGGATAATGATAAAGTATATCAATAAACGTACGCAATCGCGAGCCGAACAATTAAGGGAGTGAAAAATATTACCAACCATCAATTTACACTTATACGTTACGAGAAGTATTAATTATTAATTGCCCGTAATGCAATGCGCACCGTGTGATAGTGACGATTATTATTATTGTTAATCTTTGTCTTTCTTTCTTCTCTCTCTCTCTCTCTCTCGTTCGTCAGTCTTAGAATAGAACTTTTATTTTTTTCGGGGACAAAAAACATGTGAACTACCATATACTGTTCCAATAGTCATTGACTAAATTTATTATGCCGCCCTCGAGACGAAAAGTGCTTATACCCCCCTTCTCTCTCTCACTCTTACATCTTTTTTTCATCATTCTTATTTCAGATTCTCCTTTCTCTCGTAATGTTCGTCGAGTATAGTTACGGGGAACTTTAGTCAGAACGATTTTGTACGACAGCTGGTAAAGCCTGGATACCATTTTGGCAAGTCGCGGGCCACGACGCGCTGTTCGTGCTTTACGTGTCGTTTTCGAAAACAAGGGCTGAACGTACCGGAACTCGGATGAAGCCTGTCGAAAATAAAGGGGAAAGTCTGATTTTTTTTTTTTTTATAAAAAATTCTTATTTCCTCGTATCATCTTACGCATGCATTCGTTTTTCTAGTTTTGTTCTTATATTTTTTGTTTTTCCTTTCTGCTGTACGACGTTTCATTCCGTTATTATGAAAAATTGGTATTTTACTTTTCGTATAGAGGTCGACACTATCGTCAGACGTGCGCGTTGTACTAGTGGATACGACTCAAGTACTACAACTGAACTGATAAAACTAATATTATATTTAGGAGAGCTCTGCGTTAAAAAAGCGAGTAACAAAAGTGATTAAAGAGTGGGAGAGAGTGCAAGAGAGAAAGTTCGAATGACAGATAGAGAGAAAGGGAGAGTGAAAGAGCTCGAAAAGCATGCATGAGTGAGAAAGAAATAGGGTTCGAATAAGAGAGATATCGAGGTAAAGAAACGAAGCGAGAGAACGTATAGGGGAAGGAAATAAAAAAAATGTAAAAGGGAGAAGCAAATGAGGGGATGATAAAGCGTAACAGGGAAACGAGATGAAATAATAATGAAATATAAAGTACTACTAAAGATACGATGGTTCTGTGAGGTAAGATTAAAAAGCGGAAAAAATGTGAAGCTTAAGAAAAAGAAAAAAAAAAAAAATGAGATACCTATATTTTTAAAAAGTGACCTTTGGCATTTAAAGACTTGTAAAAATCGTGCAACGAGTTAAGTAAAGAGAAAAAAAAAGATGAATCAAGGGCGCAGTGTATTAAATGGCGTCCGTCCTTCCCGTGTCTATCTCACGTATACACACAGACACACACACACGCACGTATACTCAAAATTCACTTTGTCCGCCTCCGCGATATCCCCTAAGACCCTTGTACCCTGTTACACTTCCAGTTTAAAAGAAAATTCAAAAAAAAAAAAATGCAAAAGGAGAAACATCGCCAATCATATTTATTCTCGATCTACACTAGATCCAGGACACTTTTCAGAAAAGAGTCTGAGACACGCCCAACAGACAAAATTTATTAACGCGTACGATCTTACACGATTCCGATATAAAGGTAATACTATCGATCCAATTAATCGATCCAATTAATCGATCCTAGATCGATTGGTCGATCAAATTGATAAGAAATTATTATACGGGTATGCATATGCATAGGCATACAGGGACTATATATCTATACAGGGTCATTCAGGAGTATTGCATCGTTCAAAGATGCGTCTGTCATAGAAGTCAAGTGAAGGGAGCAAACTTCATTCAGTACGGTACTTTTGAATAACCCTGTATACCAAAGGCACATGCGTTAGTGATGCGTCCCTGTATACGAGCACGTAAATTTTTAGAACTTTGACGGGATAAAGTAGACACGGAAGAGAATGAAAAAGATGGAAAAAATGTAGTGCAGAGCAAAAAAAAATATATATAAGAACGATTATAAGGTTATTAATTCCTGTTCGCAAGATACGATCCGTAATTATTGAGGGAATAGACAGAGGCATAGGAGAGCGCAGTTTAATCGGATACAAAAAAAAGTTGGATATCGGATTACCTCGAGGCCTAATCAATGCGCGCAATTAGATTGAAGCATACGTCAGGAGGAATTAGGGAGATTAGGAAAGGATAGAGAGAAAAAGTAAGGAAAAAGACGCGTATAAGATTTTCCATGATGAAATGACTCTACTCCCTTTTCATTTCGTGACGTTGCTCGAATTTATATTGCCCGTGAACCAGAAGTCAGTCACATATAGTCACCAAAGTCATCGAAACACAATTCATCGTAGGCTAGAGATTTTTAGAGATTTTATACATGCATGCGACAGCGCTCTACGTTCTAGCCCACGATTACTATTGATTGCTAACGGTTTCCTTTACGTATCTTTTAAGTAAGGAAATGCAGGGAGGTAACGTCAAATGGCAAATGGGAATTGGAAAACAAAATTACTGAGAATGTGCGTAGAATGAGAGAAAGAGAAAGATAGGAAAAGAGAGCGACTGCACCGCGAGACAATGATTCTCTGTGTAAAGCAGAGAGAGAGAGAGAGAGTGATAAAGTTGAAAGGTTAATAAGTATACAGAAGTGTGAAAGAGACAGAGCGTGCTTGTTTATGAAAAAAAAAAGTAGAGACGTAAACGTTTACGAATCGATAACGAGAAAGAGAGAGAGAGAGAGAGGGAGAGAAAGAGGACACTTTTTCAGAATTCTGTACCTCGTTGTATATCTCTATTTGTATAATTGTGAATATACATATGATAATGTGATTACGTGTGATTATACGAGTCGTGGAATTTAAGCAAGTGTATTTTGTACTATGAGAAACAAAAAAAAAAGTAACGAACACGTAAACTGGGCAACGTCCTTGTAAACTGCAGCTTTTAGGCGTTGCTCGCTGCTGATCGTATGAATGCGATAGAAAGAGAGAGAGAGCATCCGTGTGTGTGCCTGCACGTATACGCATGCGCGTGCGCTTGCTAGAAAATAAAAAGAAGAAAAAAATAGCGAGGTTGCGAGGGAATGAAAAATTGAAAAAAAAAAAAAAAGTAAAATCGAATGAAATACGCTTCCCGCAATAATCGACCTTCTAAAATCGCGAGACGGTTCCGCGCTACTCACTGAGTTATTTCTGCTTCTCGCACAATAATTGCATTTTCTACCAAAAACTTATAGCTTACGCGGCTCAAAACGCATGACTCACTATCATACAACTTCTCTTTATTTATTCTTTCACTTCCTCGCTTCGCTCATCCATCCCCTAGGGATTTTTTCTGACGCGTGTCCTCAAATCATATATATATATATATATATATATATATATATATTTCGTTCCTCAACACTATGTCCTTGGGTATCCAGCTGCGTTACCTACCCTATAAGGTATCAGCCTATTTGGTCGTTTCCACAAAAGGGAATGAAAAAGCGAGTAAAAGAAGAGACGCTATCTTAACGTATCCAACTCTTCGACCTTATCGATTACTTCAAGGAAAACCAACGCGACACTATTCTTGGAACTGTCTACCGGAAGTTGATACAGTGACTATGTCCAAGAGCCACCCCTTCGTCTATCACCCTCCACATATACTCCTTACTTACTACTCCGTTTCTATTTTTCCTATGTAAACTGCTCTCACTCACTATATTGACCAACCTCTCTTTCTATATGGATTCTAGGTATAGTATGTATCTACCTACGTATATGCGTATCCCGTGCTATAATATAGAAACACCCTTCGTACCACGTTGACACCCTTAACGTATATCAACGTATTAAGGATTTTGAAACAAATGCCAATCGCACTGACGAATGGATAACGAGTGCGCCCTAAAGATTTTTATTTTAATGATTTAGAGTGTATGGATACCATTGCAAGGACGTATATATGAAAAATTAAAATTAATGTCAAAGAGAGGGGAAATGAAAAATAAAAAATGGTAAACACAATGCCTAATCTTTGCCGGTAGGCGGGCCTAAAGACGTCTAATAAAAAACTTTCCGGGTCTTTAGGGAATCGACGAAAAACATACGTGCGATCGGGTATTACGGTACGAGTTTGCGTGTAAGTGTTTTATGGAGAATGCTCGTCTATGTGCGTGTCAGAAATGGAGGTAAAAAAAGATATTTAGGGGATGATTGAGATTTTTCGGCGTTTTAAGAAGGTTATAGAATTTTCGAAAAACAAAAGTAACGCGAATAATTCGCGAATGAATTAAAATATGTATAACATCCTAACTTTTTGTTTTTTCTTTCGGTCTTCTTCTACTCTCTTTCTTACTTGCCTATCATTTTTTTTTATTATCTTATTGCAAAGTCCAATTCCCTTCCTACAACTCTTCTTACTCGACATGCCACTTTCTATATATATGTCTTTCAGTCTTTTTATTCCCATCATGTGAATATTTAATGCGCATGGAGCTTTCTCGCGGTGAATTCGGCAAGTCGTGCGAATAATTTTCGCAAATGCTATCGCGATCCAGTTATACGAGACGCTTTACATGTTAACGGAGATGTGAGTATGTCTAGGTATTTTTGTTGGTCAATGGAGTTTTAGCACGTTGGAGTACGAAAACCAAAATGCTAGGGAAACGCATGGCGAAAATGCCCTGCGATTGAGTGAATGAGTGTGTATAAATTGTGTAATACGTGAGAAAGCGAATTGCTAAAGAGGCGACGGGAAAAGAGTATGAGAGAGAGAGAGAGAGAGAGAGAGA
>JARPRG010000605.1:143005-187601 GCA_031001745.1 Hartigia nigra | reverse complement strand
GAGAGAGAGAGAGAGAGAGAGAGAGACGTATTGAAAATCAAATTTACATGTGTATAAAATGAGAGTATGAGAACAAAAAGAAAGAGAAAGTAAAAGAGAGATTTTGCGTGAGAGAGTCGAGTGGTCGTGCTAAGATTCGTATGAATGTTTTTATATAAATTATTGACTAGAAATATTAATTATTATTCATTACCATTGTATTGTTTTAATTGTACAAACAAAAAAGATTAAGTAAATTTAAACGTAGCACGTAACGGAAATCACTTGTAATATTATAATTATTATGATTAAGCATATAAATGGAAATTATTGATGATAACAAATGTTCTTCCGCATTTTTTGCGATAAAAATCTTTTTCGATGTGCGCGAGAGTCAGCCGCGAGCAAATGCGACGAGAGAGTGTATTCGCATTTATAGCCGCATTACACACAAACCGAAATTATACGTGTACAAGAAGAACATTTTTTCGAATGAATTTTCCAAAAATTCCAAATTTTCTGTGCTAAACTCAGAAATCTCGACACCTAAAAGACGTATTTTCTTGCTGTGATTGTGAAAAAAAAAGAAATCTCGAAAAGGAAGAGAACACGATAAACGTACAGACAAGGAAGAAGAAAATAAACGCGGAAAATACATTCGAATATATTTGTTCTTTTTTCTCTTATCAGTCGGTACACCCTCTCTCCCTGCGATACTCCCTCCGACTATGATAACTACGGTGGAATTGCGATAATGAGCGCGCATGCTTCTTCGGCGATCCGAGTGTTTTGGGTTGGCCGTTGTACATATGGTGTTTTTAGTAGTTTGCGAGAAATTTTATTGGCTGACACGCGCAGCCAGCGCGGAATGACTATAGGAGAATAAAAAGTGTTATTGTCGTGCTTACACGGGCTTTTAAGTGTCTTCATTTTCTCTCCTTCATTCGCGCCCCGCGTAGCGTCGTCACTGTGCGTGACGTCGATAACGATTCTGGGACGATTTTACGAATTTTCCTAATTGTCAGCTGCAGCCATTCTCACTTTCTCTCACTCGATTTTCAGTTTCTTTTTATTCTCCGTTCTCCCTGCCTTGATCTACTTTTTTTGTTTCTTTCCTCTCTTGGCTTCTCTTCGTTCCGTCGAGAAGGGCCCTTGGCGGTATTATTGACAGCCTTTCTTGTATCCATGCTTCTCACGGCCCTGAGACTTTAGTTCTCCTTAGTTGGAGGCTTTTTTTTATGGTTTGTACATGACGTCGACGCTGATTACAAACGTCGCGATTGCAGAAGACGACGAGGAAATCTTATACCCACGTAAGTAACCACCTGCTCACAAAATCTTGATTAATGAATTTCACTTGTCGAAAATGAGATTTTTTATTTTTCCTTACGTTCCTCTGGCGAAGAAAAAAGAGGGAGAGAGAGAAAATGAGAGAAAATAATTTGGGAAATGAGAAAATTTAAAGAAATTGTGTAAAATTTGGAAATTTTTCCAATAATGTCTTTGCGTTTTAAGAAAATCACAATTTTCTAACTTTCCCTATGTTTATGAATGCACAGACGATTCATGCATTTATGTTCGCACGAGAAATTTGTTTGTTATACAATTAGCTCTTTATGTACATAATAGAAAATCGACGTGAGCTGCACTCGAGGGATTATGGCTAATATACAATGGAGAGAGAAAGAAGCGAGATAAGAAGATAGATAAAAATTGTTGGAAAATAACATAAAGATAATTCGCGCGCTGGAACGCAACAATGAGAAGTGACGAAAATAGAAGGAAAAGCGAAGAGTAAAATATAGAAAATGTACGTCGATGTTCTTTGCAATTAAATTAGAAAAAGTGCCAGCCCAATGCTCGTATTGTCATTTCATAAGAGCTCTATAGGTAAAGCAGATGAAAAAAAAAATCATTTTTGTGATTACTTCGTAAATGGATAAATTATTTATAAGCGAGCGCTTTCCCGATTCGGGAGAGAAGAGAAGCGGGAAGCGTGAGAAATGGAACGAGAGAATGTTGGAGAGTGTGGGAGAGAAAGGTGAGAGTGAGAGAGTGGCTGAAAAACAATTAGAGACTTTTTCCCGTAAAGAAAATCTAAAAAAAAAAAGTAAGTAAGAGAAAGATATGTAAGAAAATGGAAAATCATTCGGCGTTACAAAGAGGTGTGTAGAGAATGAGAAATAACTGGCTTACTACCTTGCCGGTCAACGTGAATAGATTAATTTTGGTATTTGAAAAAATTAAAAAAAAAAAAGAAAAAAACGAGGAAACGTGTTCCGTTCGACGTTGCTTTCGCGTGGAGATGCGTGCGTGCGTGCGTGCATGTGGACAATGCTTAAGTGTACAATACCTCCCTTAAATTCAAGATATCGCTACTCTATGATTCATTTGTTTAGTAAATGCGGCGCGCAATGTGCCCCCCTCGAATGAATGGAATCACTTTTGAACTTCGTATGGAGACTGATAGAATGCTGGAGAAAGAGGAAGAGAGAGAGAAAGAATTTGAAAATAGAAAAAAAGAGCTAAAAGAATGAAAATACAGGGGGTGAGTGAGCGAGAGTAAATGATTGAAAGGGAGTGAATGACGTAGCATGAGAAAGAGAGAAAGAGAATAAAATAACAAATAAAAATGATCAGGTGCGAAACTAAGGAGGAAGAATAAAAAAAGCTTTGAACCCGCCTAGCAGCACTTTATTTCTCTTGATTCTTTTCTTTCCTCTCGTAGTAGCTTTTACTACATACATACGCGTATACAAGCATTAACAGGTATACAGGTAGATTCATATTAGGCATACCGATACGATAGACACGCATACGTACGTTATATTAAAAAAAGAGATAAAAATGAAACAGTCGCGTAAAGCCAACGCAGTAGCGTACTACACGAGATATCGTTATTTTTTAAGGAGAATTACATGAAGACGAAGTGTGACGACGAAATGTATATTTATTTTCTAAGATATAATATATATTATCTATGTATATTAAATTATGATATTGCACAAATGTAATTATATGTATATGTATGATTATTATTATCTGGGTCTACATTCAGGCGGGGCTACCAGGGTGAGGTAGGAAACTAGGTGGCTACCGAGGTGTTATTGGTCAGAATGAGACGAAGAGAGTGCGTGTGACTATGTGTGCGCGCAAGAGAGAGAGAGAGAGAGAGAGGGATGGTATAAAATTGAAGAGAGTGAAAGATGCGAAAATGTTAAAAAATACAGAGTGAAAATGTTTCTCGTAAATCGTAAATGTTATCTTGTGGGAGGAATTGAACCAGGAGGGGGCTTGCGGCCGCTGTAACCTCATCTTTCACGAATAGCTTGTATTTCTGCTCAGTGCAAAATAAACGTACGTTCCTGTTGAAATTTAGTTAAACTTCATTCGATCCTTGTCATTCATTATCACATTATCCATTCCTTCTCCTATAATAAAATATCCAGAGTTTGCTTGGCGAGTTCGAAACAGAAAAAAAGTGTCACGGACTGTCCACTACGTCTGCGAATGCCTTGGAAATTTTTTAGGATTTCACCGTACCATTTATTATATATAGGGAACTCAAGAAAAAGAAGAAAAAAAAGTGACGCAAGTACCTTGTGATTTTTATTCTTTTTATTTCACTTGGAAACAGCAGTCTGAATTTTTCTTGACTTTCCTTACTTAGAACTGCCCACGCAGTGGAGTTCTGCGTAGGGGAAATTACTAAGAATGATGGTGGAGCATACCAATGGAAAGAGTGAGAGGGATAGAACAAACTCTCACGGCGGCATTTTCATGGTCATACGTGCTGAGAGACAGAGAGGGAAAGAGTTGTGGTATAGCAAACAGTGAAATCCAGTGAATATCGACCGTAGGAAATTTCCATGGTAGCGACTGAAATATGCTTTGCGAACGTTCTAAGATACGAGAAGCACTCGATTTCTGAGAATCACATATACAAGACATAGACCGAAGGGCTTTTATTGCGCGATTACCCTAAATTATAACCTTCCCTTTGATAAGAAGTTCCGAGGACATTCATAGCGTTTTGTCATCATAAAACGTTTTATGGGAAATTATAATGTGCCTTTTACCTATAGGAAGAAAGACAGACATGTCCAAATATATAAAGCCATTTCCGCGAAAATATAAGGACGAAACGAGATACGGCGTTACTCACTTTTCGTTCGATCGGCTCGTAAAGTTCGCTTTACTGGGCTCCTTTTTTCATCCATCTTTTTCATCCTCCGCTTCCACCTCTTTTTAACGTAGAAACTGACCAATGCTAGCAAACGGCCATGTTTCATCGAGGAGACGATATGAAGGGGACGCTCCAAATCGTTCGAGGGTAATCGTATATTTTCCAGAAACTAAGAGAACAGGAGATTCGCCTAAATGTATGTGAATGAGAGAAACTAGGTGGAAGGAGGGGAGTTAGGTAGAAAAAAAATGGAAATGCTCCAGAAAAATACGTCGTGGCACTCAAGCTACATCACGACGCGTCTCTTCCGTTTTCTTTTGCAAAAGGGCTTTTCTTTCTTCCAACTTTCAACGGAAAGAACGATCGTCCTTAGCTCCTCATCCTTTTACTTCTGAATTCCGGGCAAATGCAAGACAGCAGCCCCGCCGAGAGATGAATACTTCACCTGGCCGCATTGCGAGCTTTAACGAAACAGTGAACTGCACTTGCCGGGGAAACAGTATATATTCTCGGTGGGTGAGCATTCGAAATACTTTAGCAGGAACCTAAGGCGCCATAGAGAAAGACACAAAATAAATGCACTACCAACTACTTAAAAGGCACTCCAGCGTATATATATAACATATACAGTATGAATTCAAAATAAGTAGATACTTTGATTTTTAGTTGCTCAATGTAAATAGTAATAAATTCCAATAACGAATATCTAAATACAGTAGATTATAATCTGTAACAGATAATAAATGTATCTAGATAAATATAATAACTTGGTACCGTATTCATATAGAAATAAAAAAAAAAACACAGAGAGCAGTGAGCCTAAATCGATTCAACGCAGTAAGCGGAAACGTAGCCATTCTCTCTGCTGTCGTCATTCAAGAGCAGATAAAGAGTAGAAACTCCGACAGACTCTGAGGGAAATATAGGTCTGGCTTGGCGCTCAACTAAAACCTTTAAACGGCTTCCTTCCTGAGAGCCGAGAGAGTATCCTGCGCGAGAAGCCGGGGCCCGTCAGCCTCGCTTAATCCTGCGCATTCCGCGCCATCTAGATCCCCTGGAAACTAAAGAAGCCCCAGCGAGGTTCTTCGGCATCCGCACAGTCACGATGCAAAAAGAACATCAGGATATTTACGCTCCCGACGCGAGAGCCTTTACCGTAGACTAGTATAGACATAGAGTATCGTGGCCAGCCAGAAAACCACCATCGAAATAGACCTTTCTTCGCTTCCTTTGATCTGCTTCGCTGACCAGCACCTCGTTATGTGCACCCACGCTTTTCTGGTTGTCAGAAAGAGGAAAAGCATCCTCGATATCGACTGTGTGAAAAGAACAAAATTCTAAGGCTCTTCTGATACAACTGGAGCATTAAAATTATATAAAGGAGGTCAAATGGTGCAAAGTTAGCCCAGACACGAATCTCTATATAGGATGAGTCTGGATTGAAGATCTCTGCGGCCAAGTCCAGGAAGCCGCAAACTCGTAGAATGCTCCTGCCACGGGCACTAGACTACTGCGGAGTTCCTGCGTACCCACGCTTCGAAAGCCACACTCAAGTGTCTCGTTGGAATTTAATTCAGTGAGCCACGACACGGCTAGTATGCGGATATTTGATACCCAATATTTTTTCCCAAGCGAAAAGAACTCAGAGAAATGTGAAGATGGGAAGAAGAAAGTGGTAAAGAAAAAGCAGCATGGAATTTTTTTTCCTATTTCTCGTTGAAAAATAGGGCTATATTGCGCTTTTGATTTTCTTTGACATTCAATTGTCTAAGTCACTAATACGTGTGTCAAGGGATCGTAATATTCTTTGTTACGGAAAAAAATGAAAGAGGGGATCTTAGTACGACGATAAGATGGAGGGGTCATCTATCCCGATAGACAAGGAGTGGCAAACGATAACAGAGTTACCTAACGCAAGATACCCAGCTACTCTTGACGAAACTAATGGACGTCTCCTCAGCCACAATCTCGTTATTCGGCTACCCATAATCTAATACAGTGTTCCATTTGTTTCTGCACGCTCTTACAGCTCTTACACGCAATCTATTTATGTTTTGATACGTGTTAAGACCTTCATTCGCCATTTTTAATAAACGTTATATTCTACTATATTTGAAAACATGACTTACCTATCCTATATAAAAAGAGCATACGTATTACGTAAATGGCTCCAAGTAGTAGATATGCTATAGTGTGCTAGAAGGTTGTTAATAGAGATTAGTCTGCGGTTGACTCTGCGCCTGGAGAACTGCTATGCGGCCGACGTACCGAAATGACGGATAACTGCTTCCACAGGCGTTCACCGTTTTAAACAAAAGACTTTACACGTACCTAACCTGTACCTACAAAACCTAATTCAACACGGCTCCACGTATCTACTCCGTATAGTAAAGTTCTATGGTTAAAGTCACTAGGTGTACCTAGGACAGCCAAGTCAACTCAAGCACAATGATCTGATCCTCGGTCAGATCACAATAGGGTCTGATCAGCTAAGTCTGACAGCAGAGAAGTGCGAGAAGTTACATTCGATATATCAAGTTGAAAGTTTGATATCCCTGAGGCTTTGCTCGTCCAAGTTACAAACCGTAGACGTGACCAGCTGTCATTCGTGGGTACCTAGGATTATTTGGTAAGAAAAGAAATATGAAACTAAAAAACCTGAGAAATTGACGATGTTGATTCGTGACTTTTCGCAAGGTGGTATAAGGTTTTCAAAAGATTTCGATGTGATTTATGAATTTTTGAGAAGTTACGGAAAAGGTAAAAAAAAAGGGAGATTTTAGTTCGAAATGTTGGTACCTATATGGTTACTGCTACCCAATACAGACTGTGAAGATCGTTTTCACAGCTAGACTACGTTTCGATGTCAGTACGAAGTTTCCCTAAGGGTAGCATGTGCCGCCTTTCCCTTAATATAATTCCAAGTGAGGCGCCGCGGGCCTCCATAATGCAGGGGTAGCGGTTGGACCACATAAAAAATCCAGCATACTGCTCCCCCAACACATGGAATATTCAACCAGGAACAGGAAGACAAAATGAATGCAGCGTGAAACCCTGAACTTGCTTTATTAACGTGACGAACGATTTCTACGAGACGCCATAAACGAAAACGAGAACAGGGGACGGCTTTTTTTTTCGCAAATCCATAATTCGCAAATGCGTCGCCCCTGACAACCAGCATTTTTGCGGTTTCCAGCTTGTGCGTGTTATTGTCTCAGAAATATACCACCGTACTATGGTACTTTGTATTGTTCTTGTTTCCCATTATGACTAAGTTACCTGTCTGGGCTCGGCGCACTTTCCACTGATGACGAGTCAATGGGAAAAGAGTGAAGCGATGAGAAAACATTGAGACAAAGCAGTCTAACGCTTTGGCGTTTAATGGCAGCTGGGTAATATCGTTGGAAAATATTACTGCGGTATTCGCAATAGAATGATTCCTTCTTGTTTGTCCGGTTCCGAGTTGGCGGGTTTCTATGAAGCGACTATAACTCCAAACTTTTCGGATTCTACGAGTTTTTCGCACGCTAGAATAAGAGAAGAGTTGCGATAACGCGTCGGATAGCGTGGCAACGCCGTTGCTATGGCACTTACCAGAAAGAGAATGACTTTACAACGAAGAAAAGACGTAACAATATCAAAATTGCATGTGTAAATATAATCAAGAAACAACGACACAATTTTCATAAACCAATAAATACATAACTAAATAGATGATTAACCAAACAGACGGATGAACGCGTCGCATCGAAAATCCAGTCTTTGTAAATTTATGTACCCCGGAATGTGCGTCAACCGTAAAATGCAATTTTGCTAATCTGAATTCCGACCGAGAATCACAAATTCACGGGTTAATGTATCGGAAATATCAGACAAATGAACTTTATGCCGCGTAAGAGGGTCGTTACTGTCTCTGCCGGCTTTCGAATGCGATAACTCGATAAGGGGTAGAGAAAAGGGAAACGTCCATGGTCTCGAAGGTCGATTTGCTTTTTTTTTCTTTTCCTTGAACTTTCTCCTTTTTCCCCATTCCGACGCTCCTACCCAAACATCCCTTATTCGTATCATCCTTCAATAAACCAACCACCACCGGTGTCCCTCTTTTTTTTCCTTTTCAATGGATATATTTTCGTTATTCAAACCTAACCTTATTCGACCTTCTTAGATACATATATGCCAGCAAAGCTATATAATTGGGAAGAAGCATCGATCCATCACGACACTGGTCCCAGTTATCCAAGACGCTTGGTAGCCGAGACGTTACCACCTACGTAGATGGTGGCGAGGGTGTCTCTTCTATGAGCTTAGATTGGCTTTGCATAGTTTCGTGTGTCAGGAGTTGAGTTATAATTACCTTAGTGCTTGTAACGCGAGCGTCCTCTACCTTCGGCATCATGACGGGATAATAAATTAATACGGCACATCGCGTAAATGTAATACGAAACTAACTACCGCTCGGGGTAAGAGCGTATCACGGACGATAAGCGGAATACGAAGAATCATCTGCCATGCCACAAGTGGAATACACTACTACTAACACCGCCCACGCCCCCTCCCCCCTCCCGGCCCACCTACAATACCAAAGTACTAAATCACCCTTAATAAGTAGACATACCATACGTACCCTTATACAAAGCTGAGAATTGTCATTACCAGGAATACCTGCTTTCATTGGTAAGACCATATTTCATGTCGTGAAATTTGTATAATTCTATTTTTATATACAAAATAATTTCATCTCATAAAAGACCTCTATTGGAGATAATCTTTAATGCATTTTTTTTTTATATTATAATACATATGTACAATATTTTATATTATAATAATAATAATCTTAATGGAACTCTGTTATAATTCTTATAGCTAAATTAACACGCTGAGAGATTAACCATTTACTTTTCAACCCTTTTAAAATCTTGCTTTATATGCTTTGTTTTTGTTTCTTTCATTTATTTCAATTTACTCCCGAAGTATACTGTTCATAGTCATTATTTACAAGCCACTGCCAGATTCCAAAATAGTCTCCGTCGTTACGTCAAAGTCGTGGCTATCGCAGCGCTCGTTTGAGACCTTAGATCTCGCTGAAAAGCCTTAACGAGATCAGTTCTTAAGGATTCTTTTGCTAGTGCACGATTAGCAAAGTAGACTAAGAATAACTAGTAGCTGCCAGGTATAGTAAACAATGCGAATAAAGATTTAGACAGAATAGACTACTATATTCCAAGATGTACAGTAGGGCAAGGAAACAGTTGGGTGGACAATTTTTGCGAACGATAACATCAGTACTTTAAAGGATTTTTACTCTAACTGGTCGTAATAGCGGTACTCTCGATACCATTACTCCAGCAGTACTGTTGATGCCGGCAATCGAGGGAAGCACTGCTCGGAGAAAGGTGGTGGAAGTATAGACGCACGTATCGATTACCACTCTGCCAACGGCACCGGAGAGTTATAAGAAATTCGTCATGTACCGGCTACTCGTGTTTTTATTGTACTAAAATTACCAATTTCCCAAGCACGTCTTTGCCCTCAGCTGCTAAGACTTGCCGCACTGCTCCAGAGCACCATCGGACCAGGATTATCAACCTCTATCCAAACTCCTTGCTTCGATTCTGGTTAACGACACACGTTCTTCTTCGCTACATACCTCACTTAGATGCCCCTTTCCTGCAATTGCAATCTATCACTGTACTTCAGTGTTCTTCCCATACTCAGCATCCTCGGAGGGTGCGCATCCCAGACAGAAAAAGGAACCGTTTGAAATTACGAGGTTGGAACGGGCACCCGTACCGTTTGCTACATACGACTTCAGGTATAGGTAAATAGATAGAAGGTAGGTTGGTACCTAGGAAACTTTTCACCTGACAAAAAATACGAATTCTAGAGTTTTCCAGTAGCAGGCAACCGGAACTTCTTCCAGCATTCATTTCTTTCTTTCTGGGTGGTAGGAACGAGGAATCGGAAGGAACCAGAGGAAGCCTTCTCTGAGGGAACACGTGTAAGCTTATTTATTTATTTTCTTCCTTGGAGCTCGTCGAGCTTCCTGATTGGAGGGAACTCTGTACGAAGGCCAGGATTGCTAGGGTGTGAGTGGCCAAAGACCTGGAATGCGAAGGAATGAAAGCACGCCGTGTGCAAGCGGTGGCTTAAGGTTTCGGTTTCTTTTTGGAAATCCGTAGGGACGCCATACAACAACCTTGGTCTACATGGAACACGAAGCGGCTACGTGAGGCAGTTACTGCCACGTGCGTCATCGGATACAAGTTTTCTGCTTTCGAACGGGAGAAAATAATTTCCAAGGAGAGTGTAGAGGGGAATTACTTTCTGCTGGCATGTACCATATATATATATATATATATACAAATAGTGGGAAATATTATATTATATATATATATATCCGCTTTTTTTCCATCTTTTCGCTTCTTCCTTCTATATAAAACTTCTGTCTTTCCTCGCTGCTCCATGAAGCATCCGCCATCGCGGCACGGCGTGCCTCTGGAGAATATTAAGGTCGGGCTCCCCAACGCAGTAATAATGACAGGGTTCCTTAATTAAGTTGGATGCCGGAATCTGCAAGGCGACAAATTCACTGCCGAAATTTTCTACATACTTGTTTACGTATAGTACCTCTTTTTCGTGGCACGAACCTTCCTTGCAAGATTATTGGAAGATCTTGAGAACCCGGAACATTAAATCTGAAAATTGTAACGGTCAAATTCCTTCTTCCATGTAAACATATTAATATGCATTAATGAGAAGCCACTTTTTTCTATCGTCTTTTTCTTCTTCCAATGAATCTGATGCTATGTAGGATCAGGATATTAGGATAATATCCATCTAGGATATCATATTATTATATCTCTACGTTATGTCTACCTTCGACTGCTTTTGATTGCAATGTAAGGCAACGAAGTCAGTGCTAAGCCGAATGATCTTCTACAACGTAACCTCGACATCCTAAACCCGTTTTACCAATTTGAATTGCAAACCCACGGATTATTGTCCGCAAGACAGTGGTTTCCTTTCGTCAAGATAAGCTGGCTTAACTCAAGATTATTTAGAATAAATACGTAAACCCTCGAGTCTAACGATCTGCAATACCTGAAACTCGTGTATATGCATCCAAGAAAAATCTCTGTATAAAGGAATAAATGTCTTACAAAATAATGCAGTCCCTAAGAAATCCAACGATTAACATGCAAATGGTAAATCTCAATGCGTCCCTTACAATTCTATTCTCGTAATAGCTTCTAAGGCTCTTGCACTTCCTGTTTTCTTGACTTCAGTCGACCTTGAACTCTTCCCATTAAATTTCACAAATGCATCGACTGCAAACTACCACCTCCTAGGCGTTGGGTTATCTCGGATCAGCATATACAAATTTCAGTATCAGGATGGTACACGGTACGACGATGCGCATGCGCGCTACACAATTCAAAGTTACTAATTTCAGAGAATAGCTGTTGCGCGAATTAGCCCGTAGCTAACTTTAATTAATAATCCTCATATAACCGTATTCCTCTCTGGTGCAACTATTGCTCGAACGTATGACGTTGTTTATAGTCTCCTGTGTGCCATTCTATCATTCGCAACACTTTCCTACAGTTTAGCCTCAGACTTCAGTCACGTGAATTCATAATGTTCCCATAGAAACGCGTAAGAACGTGCTGCTCAAGATATATGTTTATTTAACACCCGGTAGCCTGTACTAATATCTTATTGCTGACTAAAGGCTCAGTAATTGTAGCTCGACAAGCGTCAGCCGTGCTGTCAAAACTGCCAACGAATATACGAGTCAGCTCCACCTCAGCAGAATCACTGTCACATCAAGACATTCACCGTTAATTACATTATTACCTTTCTCCGAGTGCTTTCTGTGAAAAATATTTTAACATTGAAACAAAATATATAGTAATCAAATCACAGCTTATTGACGTTGCATAAGTATTGATCAAATTTTGTCAGCGTATTGGTTCTACTACATACTCGAATGGAACTTGCTAATCACAGTAATAAGGGTAGCCAAAATAAAAGAAAAAAAAAAGAAAAACGCAGTACTTCCCTGTATATTCGAAAAGTTGGTATTTACAGCAATTATTCATTTCGGCCAGTCACGAGGAACATCTACCCCACAAAATGTAGAGGGCATTGAGCGAATCAGTGACTCGACCTCACGAATTACCGGAATCGATGCGCCACGGAGGATATTGCGGCGGAAACGCGTTACGCATCAGCATCATCAGTCACTTGGTATTCGCACGAACACACCTCATTCGCACAGCCGCGTGCACGCATACGAACCCACAAGTACCAGGCACTGTGAAATAAATGGCCAAATGCGAAATAGGTCTTACGCACCCTCAAGCGTCGACGCCCTGACTCGAAACGGTTTGCGGCTTCCGTGTCCTAGGTAGCAATCCATCTGGTAAGATAAGCCATATTGATCCGTGGATAATCAATCATAAATGAAACGCAATGAGCTCAGATGCTAGCAAGGCACGAGGAGTTTGATTACAGAAAATTCAGCAAATGATGAAAACTCTTCTGATGTGAGCAGACTAAAATATTCTTTTCAGAAAATCATATTTCATAGGAAAAACGACTTTCCCGTATAATGTAATTTGTTATGCTGGTTAAGCACGGGCTAGAAAAACTTGTCGGAATATTAAAATTCATGGAAAAGTATACACTTCGTGAGAAATTTATACAAATAATAGAACACTGTCAGAAATGCAGAAGTATCTAGATGAAATATAATAGTCACGTATGATGAGTTATTGTTAATTATTGCAATGCTATCAAACGATATTTAATTAAAATAAACGTTAAGATAACCGTCGAGTTAAACGAATACTTTTCAATCGGATTGCTATGGGTACACTGAACTAGATCGATAGGTAACTTATAGTTACTAGAATTTCCTATGCAAAGAGTTTTCTCTCTAAGAAAATACAGGGTGAATCTAGCCATCTGTATAGGAAGAGGGTGAGATTTCCATGACGGCGGAATTCCGAGGAGCAAGGAGAGGTAAGCGAGTCGATCAGGTACAAAATCCGACGTACGCCGCGAAATAGGTTTGTAAATAGCCTGGGAGCGTTCGTTTCACAGCGCAGAAACTGTATTGGCTGACAGTTGTTTTCCCCAAAGCGTTGACATCCGGTACAGACGGGAAATTGAGTTTCTACCGCATGTCGACCAAGCGCTGCGCCTTGCTTTCATCCGGTACTTCAGTGTCGGGGGAGGTCCTGGGGACAACAACAAAAAAAAAACTGTTCTCCTCCCACGGGATCAGCGCGAGCGTGTTGCTCACGCAATTTCCCTTGGACTTACTCTCAACTCTTTGACCCTCAGTAACCTTCCAGTAGTCTACCGTTTCTGTCCACAGTCCCTATTAACTAAGGAACATTACCAGGGAGAAGAGTTGAAAAAAAAAAACATTACTACGATACAAGTAAAAATTCATCCCCTACACGAAAACTTATCCCCCACTATCCCTGTTGCACCTATACGATAAAAGTTTTTAACCCTCGTCGCTCTACAATTTTTAGCTATCCCTAGTGACTTGTTATACATATATACACGACGTTCAGTAGGTCTCTTTCCTTATTCTGTATAAGCATAGCATACTTCCCACCCTTACATATTTGCATCTATACTCTTGGCGGTTTGACGTTCATGGGCATCCTGGGCCCCAGCCAATATTAACGTCCTGCGCTCGATATAAGTTTGCAGCTACAAATTGAGACGGTAGAATGCGCGGCGAGCGCTGAACGTTGAATGTTGAACAACGGCGAACTTGAGCCATTTGCATCGAGTTGAGGTGAGCAACTAGTGGGAACTAGTGAACCCGAGATGGTACATGGTACGAATCATGCGGCGTGTTTCCAGTTATGTAGATACTTGTTGTTGCATAAGTTTCCACCGCGCACGGCACACTGGCAGATTCGAGGCTGTACGGAAAATGGATGCTTCACTGTTGCAATAGAACCGAGTAAGGACTCAGTAGTAGTTGTGAACTTCATCCAGACATCAGGCATCACTTGATCAGTAGACCCTTAGTGTTTCAGATTTCTAACCGCAACAAGGTCTGATCAGTTTCGCATTCACTCTGGACTAAGATATTTGGTTGTATACGTCCATTACATGGCTTCTCCCTCAAAATCTCGTAGAAACAGGCTTCCTCGTAAAAGTGCAAAAGAAATAGGAACAAGAAAAAAAAAAATTATAAGAAAAGGGAAAATGGAAAAAGGAACGGTGAATTCGATCCCCCGGAAACTATAATTCACTCCATTCGTAAATCTTTAAGAGTACGTGACTCGTGCGAATACGAGGAAAGAACTTGGAGAGGGTAAGAATCCTAGGGGTTATTACGTTATGTATATAAACTCGCATAAATTCACGGATCAAAACTCAACTAAATCCGGTTTGTTTTTGTGGTGCATATAAATTATCAGACGAAGCATAATTCAAAACGGTGCTCAACGTCGAAGTGCTTGCTCCTACCTCTTGTACAAGGGTTTCCTGACACAACAACCCCTCCCTCCACCGTGAACTGCTTTATGCTTCCGTCCCCGACGTTGCTACTCCTTTTGACGGTGTTACTACTCGCCAAAACCAATCCCTCCACCCTTAGTTATCCTGACGACATAGTTTTAATTGGTTTAGCAGTGTTCACTGTCAGTGTCAAGGCGTCGCGACGCTGACGATGACAAATGGTTGCTATTCTACCTATACTATACCATCGTCTACTTCCCTCTGAGTGCCACGAATTCGCGATTCGCCCCGCAGCTACCATGATGAAGGGACCTGGCGGAGCACAGCCGCCATTCCTACTCATCCCCTCGCAAGGGGTGAGTACCTACCTTTAGAAGAAGCACACGGAGGATTAGTAAGGGTACAATTTTTCTTCCTTCTCAGTTTATTTACTCTCTCGTGAGCAACGCTGAAAATCGCCGCTACGACCTACAACCTCAACATCCAACGCTCCTGCGAAAGCACCCGGGTAAATAAACTCACATTGCCAGGATAATAGCTCAGAGGATTCGCGTGAGCGTTACTCATAATTTCGCATCGAGATTTACTCCGTGGAAAAAGGGGGGATCCTTGTATTAGGCGAAGAAGCACTGGGACGAAGAAAGACTATGAGAAGAAGAGAAAGTACAATGTGTATGTGCTTACCTCCATACTTATCTACCTACCTAACTATACGAGAACAATTGCGAATAAAAACAAGAGAAAAGTATAAAGAGATAGAATTTATTTAAATATTCTGAAGCTTGATTCTGCTAACGTCAAATAAATGTCCGATGTGAATCCGAGGATTAAGAAATCAAGATGAGGCTTGCAGCGAGGATAATTTGATTTTATTTTGTTTGATTAATGATGCAAAAGATGCAAAGAGCGACCCTTCATCGAGAGCCCCTTTGATCCTGGCTATTTACAACCCCTCGAACCCTGGCAACTCGTGAGTCTTCTGCTTTATTGGCTATACGCTAGATGGCCAATTTTGTCCCTCTTTTTTTTTCTTTCTCTTCCTTTCATTTCTTCATTGTTCGCAATTTTTTATGAATTCAGCTCGGTCCTCATAATTTTGAATATCTCAAGAGATCAACGAAATGCGTCACTGCGCCCATAGAAAATTCTCTACTAACAATCATTTTTTATTGTACTGTTTTATTTTGATATTCTCCTGGGTAGCAGGGGCAGACGTTTTCACGAGAGAAACAAAAAATTCAATAGGACCTTCTTAACGCATACTCCCCTATATTGCCAATGAACGAGAGTAACAAGAGAGCAAAAAATCGAACGACCACGATTGATCGATCGAAGCACAACAATTGGATAACGATACCGAAGCCTATAGATTTTCGTGTCGTTCAAGGAAATCGAATTACTAACATTGGGACGAGTCTCGTCCTTGTAGGAATTTTTCTTGTTATTGCCATCTTTTTTTTTTCCCTTCCACAAAAGTCTTCCTTTCCTGGTTTCAATTTCTTTCCTAATACAGAACTACCCGACTGCGCGTTTCGAGAACGAGAAATTAAATAAGCGCAGCAAACAGAAAACATAGGAAAGTTCGTTAAAGGGGAGAAAAAGGAAGGTGGTCGGACGGGAGGCCAAACAAGACTCGTTTCTTCCTTTGGATACAATCGAATTCTCAGGGTTTTTTTTATCCCCATTCAGAAGAAACGAGTATCACCAAACACAGGAAGTAAGAGCACAAAGAGAAGAAATAATACCATACCGGTATAGGATTGTAAAATAAGAAAAAAGTCTAATCTCACAAAAAATAGCTGAATTTATTCTTTTTTTAACCCTTTGAAGCATGGTGATTATCCGGGTTGAGGACCTGCTAAATCTATAAAGAAAGATGGTAATTTACATCCGATTCAAACGAAATTTGGTACCCGGAGGGGTTGTGAGGTACGTTGAATTTCGATCTGAAGTAAAAATCTTCAAATTCAAAATAACTGATCTAATATGGCGGATTAAAATGTAAAAAGATATTTGATTTGGATGAAACTCGATAGTTAGCGGTTTTTTATATCGCTTTTTTCAGATTCTTTTTAGAGAAAAGACAATGACTCTTTGCACTCTGTACCATATTGAATCCGCCATTTTATATTTCAAACTTGTTCGTAATATATAAAATACCTATCAGTTATCTGTTTCAGAAATACCCATAATACTTTTGATAATTTCAATATAACTTTCGGTTTCAGTAAGCATCATACAAATTGTATAAAACTCTACATAAAATACAATATATATGATTCGTAATAGCGATTTCCACTTCGTGCTTTTGCCTCGAGTCCAAGGTGTGCGACTCCCGGAGAATATTACGAGACGTACAGTAAGGGTGGAAAAGGGTAGACAGTATGGGGTTGGCTTTCACGTAGATACCAGGAGTCTTTCTCGCATGACGCAAAACTCTTCCAGTGAAAATGCATTTTCCAGTAACACCATACCACGGTATCTCAGCGTCTCGAGGTTTTGGTGCGTCTTCGAGACGCTTCGTGGTATATCAGTATTTTTCAAGAAACAAAAAGGAAGAGGAAAGCTGGATGTAAAGTTGCTGATCGGGAAACCAACCCAATGGAAAGGAATTTCACAATTCATTGAATACGGAGACCCAAGAAAGAAATCATACGTGAGATAAGTCTGCAAGAGGAGAAAAAATTTCAATTCATATATTAAAATGAAAAAATGAAAACCATTTTTGGGATTCATGGTAACATTTTAAATTGATTCAATATTATACGTCATACGCGAATAAAACGACGAATATTTCAATGAGACGAAATCAGAGATATGTCGAATGAAAGACATTTATATACCCCCCTCCACCCTTCCACCCCACCCTTCCAACCATGAGATCTGTATCATTCAGCATCCTCCATTTTCTCTTATTGCGAATTCTTCCATGTCTCATTATGAAAAGCTTCCACGTCAGAGAACACTTTACAAAGTGCCAGCGTGAAAACATTAAACGTCCTATAAAATGTATCGATCCACGACGTAGCCAGTGGCCTCGAAGTCGCGGGACGTCGAGTCGTCGCGACGCCGTGAAAAGTCGCGCGTTACGATTGGCAAGTCGACTATGGTGAATTTATAGAGCGTGTATAAAAGGGCATGAACAACGGGGCCAAATTACTTCATCGTGAAACCTTATACCTTAGAAAGGAATTAGTAATAATAACGAGGCTGAGGAAAAGGGGTTAAGAAAAAAGATGAATTTTCGTCTCACCTCTCTCTCTCTCTCTCTCTCTTTTGCTTTCATCTTGAGCTCTTGTTATGAGATCCGCTGTGTCACTGTTATGTAAGAAATACTCAATCTCCAAAAATGTGCAATGTAATTTTCTGTGAATCCGCTCGTGGCTATGGTCGATCACTTTCCTTGCAGGAGGCGTAATTTAATTTTGGAGGTAGAAGAGAGAGAAAAATAAAAAGAGAGGGAAAGAGACAGAGAGACAGAGAGAGAGAGAGAAAAAAAACTACAGGGTAGTTCGTTTGTTGTTTACTTTACCTAACGTAGCTCAGCCAATATGGTTGTCTGCTGTGTTTGGGGGATGCCAAGCTCGATTAGGACAAAGAAACATGGCTAAGACAGGGCCAGACTGAGGTTCCTGGATAATGGAAGGATAAAGGATCGCGAAGCCGAAGAAAAAGAAGAAACGGAGAACGAGTCCGCCGGTGCGCGTACACAGTGCCGCATACGGGAAGAATGATAAGAACTCCAAAGGTAGTTGATCCTTACTAATCCCAATCCAGTGCAATCACAGTAATTAACTACAAGGCTAATTGATTAGAAAAAAAATATAATTCTCCGCTTATATAATATTATACAGTGCGTAAATAATAGTAGCTATATCATATCTACAGATCCTTTCACTCCTATCCTGTCGAGTGAAATAAATGTCCTGTTCTTTTTCAGTGCCGGAAAATGCATCCCTATTCTCTCTCTTTCATTGGTTGCAGCTGATACAAGAAATCTCTACGAAAGACAGAGAGAAGGAGAAAATAAAAATACTAGACAGATGAAAGAGTCGAGAGAAAATCAGGAAGTGCTTGTCCTAGAGGAGAAAGACCTCTGGTTGAACCATGTACTCTTATCCCCTTCTACGAAGACTCCTAACTCGGGTCTTTGCATCCTAATTGGATGTTTCCAGTTTAAAACTTTCCGCGTGTCCCGAAAGAGCGTCTAACCTCTCAGACTTTGTCAAGACCCTTGTATTTTTTGAGAATGCCCAGACTGCCTGTCTTCCTGGCTAGCATCCATCTCTACTGAAAGTCCCGTCCATTCGTCTGGACTCTTGGAGCGATTCCACTGGACGCTCCTCGAGAAAATTTCATTCTGAAAAAGGTACCCGAGAAACTGGAAATAGAATCTTTCGTTGATCTTGCGAAAGTTTGACCACTCGAAGGAAGGCAAAATTTTATTTCACGATTTTCTAGTAAGAATTTTCTATTCCTTACGAAAGTTTGTTTACGTTGCATTTCTACGCGACCCCTCTATACAATCCTGTCTTAATATGGCAGCTATGGCAGCTATGGCAGTCACGTGTACTACACGTAAATATAATCATAGGGGTGAGATGAGGCATCCCTTAATTTAAGATACTCACGGGACAGTTCATTAGGGCATTATGGTTTCTGGTAGAAGTCTAAGTCATTAAATATATTAGGCAATAAATATGCCGTATATTTATAATTGCGCAATACGCTACTGCTCCTGATTCCTTCTCTCCTTCTTACGCTTCCTCTTCCTTCCGAGGCTTCCGAGGGGGTTGAAATCGCCGTATATTATCCCGACCCTCCTCGCTCAAGATTTACGACAGTAAATATCCGCGAACCGTTTTCAAAAGTTACCCGCCTGTATATACACTCCCGGTGAAACCAGGGCTTAATTAGCTGCATTAAAAGCGTAACTTATGTCTCGTTCCATGAAGCTTTAGCCCCAACTACCCTCGACCCTCAAAATCTAAGCTTTATAACTATTCCGATCGTAAAACAAAAATCGACAATCCGGAAGTCTTTATTTCACAATGTTACAGCTAACCATTGAAATGGTTGAGCTGAAAAAAAAAGAAAATCCCAAAATATTTACAACACGAATTGTAGCACGTATACTAGAAAATTGTGTAATACGCGTTAATTGCGGCAAATTTCATCCCTTGGACTAACTGAACTATCTTCAAGTATTTTACGGATGAGAGATTTCGCCCTAGATATTTCCTCCCTTGGTTCTTACTTTACTCTTTTACTCTTCTACTATACTGATTTTCTTTCTCTCTCTAATCCCCTTCCACTTTGCCCTTTCTAGCCGCTGCATTACAGAGCGTAATTAGTTCATCTTAAAGAGCGCTAAAACAACCCCAGTAAAATGAACTACTCTTCTACTCGGTGCGGAGTTGACTATCATCGAGTCCAACGCCAATTATTTATTCTGAATAGACTACTATATATGTATATATATACAAAGCTTTTATGCAAGAGACATACAGGTTCATTTTTTAAGTGTAATTTCTATTGTGATTTCTTTTTCGTATCCGACGCAGTCGCTCTTATAATAACGGAAAGAAAAAGCAATGAGAATTTTCTGCCGGCTCGTTTGCCAAAGAACCGAAAGCTGCTTTGTATTATGGCGACGAGGCGTCCTGTAAAAAGTATATTAGCATTCTTGAAACTGCGCAAGGGAGCGACGGTGCGGAATCTTCCACGAAATTATATTCCATACAGTTTAATGGGGAGAAGCTGGACAAACGAGGAAGTTTGAAGAGCTACAGAAGGTGAAGGAGAGGTTAGCAAAGGGTGAAAAGAGGATGAAGTGGACGAAAGGAGGAAATGCGACGTTGAATTATTAAGACGGTGAAGATAGCGAAAAATAAACAGTCAGCATTTAAATTGGCGTCGGCGCATTTCTCTGGTACACAAATTATTAGAAAAAAATATATATATATATAATAAATCGTAGGACGAGCACCGGGTAAAAGACATGACAATTTTAAATCCACGAAAGTTCGATAACTCCGGTAATTTATATCCCGTCCGCGGAAATTCATTTGTTAATAGAATTAGTTCGGAACTACCTTAAGTGCCAGGGTGAAACTTTTAAATTGGGAGATTTGATTGATTTCGATTTAATGTACTTTATTCTAGCTGGAAAACCATATCGAACACGTTATGAAATTACGTACTATTAATGGAAAACTTTGACTTTGCGCCAATATGATTGTCTTCAGTTTATGTTAATAACTTTGAATTTCACTCCTCTTCATATCTCTTATTATTCTTCGTCTGAAAATCATAGATGAATATTCTGTATTACTTATGGAACATCGTACATTTTACTTTACTGCTCCATTTCATTTGTGTATATATATTTTATACATATACACATAAGCATATTCAAGCACCAATGATCACAGAATTTATTCGAAATACAGGGAAACGTCAAAGGCATAAAAATATTCATTAAAATCTTAACCATTTCGGTATGTAATGCGTCATTCACCAGATACGAAATATCACATATCCATTACGTTATGCTGCAGTGATATGAGACAGTCGCATTTCCCTAGGATTATTCCTAGAGGATGGACCTACGGTTTAGCCATCCTAGACAGGACGAGCTACAAGCATTCGTGTATCTACTGCGTGTCATAAGCTTAGGAAAGTTTACGTAAGACAGATTTTCAAGAAAAGGTATTAAATTCCAATCTGTCCAAAGATATAGAAGATTTTAATCTCATACTAAATTACGTACAGTAATTGAACCCTTTTTTATTAAAATAACACTAATGGATCCATTACAGTTGACTGGTTGGCTGATTAACGAGTAGCTTATTTTTTAATTATGGATTCTTCATTGTAAGACGACTTTCAGAGGGACAGGGCATAATTCTTTTATATAGAGAAAGAGTCTGGAACTATAAGCAGTCCTAAAAGATCGGGGTAAGCAGTGGCGTAAACGCGCTGAGGGATATGAGAATAAAGGACGGAGGGGCAAGGGGGGATTCCTAATCAGCTTACTTCCGTAGCTCACACCTTTTGTGCTCGTGTCCCGCCCCAGTGCCCAGCCCGGATTAAAGCATTGTTAGTCCGTTATTATATCACGAGATATGGACAGCCTGGACTAAAATACACAACAATAACATGTGGTTGCATGCAGATAAACTGCTCGGCGGAGAGTGGAAGGTTTCCTGCGGCGCCCAGGGTTACTTTGGCATTGGTTCTCTGGGCTACCCACTGAGGAGAGGAAAGAGGAGGGAGAGAAAGGGAGATCCACCCGGTTCTACGGGTCATAGGATCGTGTCTCCTGAATCCTGTAATTTATCCGGAATATCTATTCTTTGCTCTCACTCTCTCCTTTACCCACTCGGACTCTCATATCGTCACTTCCTTCTCCCCTTGGTTCTCTCTTTCCTTCCCCTTCGTTTCCCCCTTCCTTCTCTCACACTCCTATTCGATCTGGACCGAAAATTCGTCTCCCCCGTGGCGAACAGGACACCGCTCAAACTTTAATGCATACAGGAAGCCGGGCTATTTACTTCTGGGAAAATTGTTACCATAGAAGCCGAATGTATTGAGATAAAATGTGGTTTCGGAAACATCCCATGGGATTCGCGAGAATGTTTCTTCGACTGCTTCCATGGCTTTCGTTCTAACGTACTTCCTGCCGTCTCTTTATCTCTCGCTTTGAACTCTCTTTCTTTTTCTCTTTTTCACTGCCTGTTTTCGGAACCTTCAACCTCCATATCCCACAGGTCCTCCTTTTCGTGTAGCATCACGTCTCAGGATACGTTTCTGCCCGGATATCATGGCCGACCCTTTTCCCAGCTCTTACAGGAACTGTCGTGAGAAGTTCGCGAGGTAACGCAAACTGGGACACTCTCCACTCGCCGTGACCTCTTGCAAAATATTCTCCGGATATACCTGGTAATGGTATTACCAACCTGGATGTAATGTACTCTGTGTACAAACGGTCAGAGAGTGTCGAGATAGTGTCTCCGAGAAGAAATTCTGTTTAAACCAAAATGCCACTCCGATATTCTCCCTATAATTTTCCAGGATTCTTTAAGTTCCTATTATTCCCACGAGCAAGGGACAGCGCGAGATATGCAAACGATTCCAAATTTCTTCTCAGTTTGTTTGCTATCCCATCCTCCTCCCACGGCCAGGATACCCCAGCGAGGAGCTCAGCTTGCAATCTAATTGAACGAGATGGCTACGTGAATCACCATCAAATACGCATTTCGAAATTGCCACAGGGAAAGGAATGGATAACTTACCATTGTCCCGAATCGTTTGCCAGTCTTCAGACACTACCAAATCTTCCCAAAGTTCCAACACTTTTCTTATTAAAAAATGGAACGTATCAATAACTCTCTACCCACTTTGCGCCAAGGTACTCGGATTTTTACATTCAAAGTAAAACTAGACAATATCTATATAGATGTTATATATAGTCTATTCAAACATATTTCAACACCTGAAAGTGATTATGCCATAGAAATTCAATGGACGGCCTTCTAACTTTAACTGGTACGGTACTCTTGAATGGTCCTGTATAACATTCTACGGTATATCTCTTGTTCGTGAAAATGCGTTAGGAGGATGTTAATTAACGTAACGCGAATATGAGAATAATTACTTTGCTCAAATGGCCCGAGGAAAGTATACTCGTTATCAATGTACAATATACACGGTTCAAAAGGTACATCGATTACCTTCTGCTAGGATAGATGGTGACGACGGTGTTGTAATCTAGCCTGGGTAATATCGTGTCACGGCTAGCGTTATCCGTGATCTTGTCTACGGATCGTAATCGCTCGTCCGAATGTTTGAGGGGCATAGAGAGTCAGAACCGGAGAGCATGAGTCTTGCAGAGAGAGTATGGACCATCCCAGGGTAGATCTTTGTTCCAATTATCCTAACTGTGTGGCGTTTGCCGAACGGGGATTCCTCAGCCAAAATGGCGCATTTAGTCATGCAAGGGTGCATTAACTAGTCACCCTTACCATTCCGTCGAACAAGCTACCTACCTTGTAACCTGAGCTTTGCACAAACACTGCTCTCCAGTGTGTTTGGTGACGGTCGGATGTACAAGGGTGGATCACCACATCACTCGTCAACCAACTGAATTCATCAAAGTTTCAAATACTCCCGCGCTAAAGTCAGGTCTACGACTTCCTGCATAGTCATTTTTCTACACTGGGTATACACGTGGCTACCGCCATTTTACTTCACTTTATATTGTTATTCTTCATGTTGACACTTGGGTCACTTCACTGAAGTACGTAGGGGATCCGTTTGGCCCTCATCTAGTCAAGCACTAGCAACCCTATACGAACCCGACTCTTCGTAGACGCTCTACGTCCCTGAAAAATGCCATTAGTGTAAAAGCACGAATTATGCAAGACAGGAGGAGGAAGCGGCAAGATTGAAGGGCCAAGATAGCCGTTGCTCCATTATTCACTTGAACCGAGTTCCAAAGTTAGCTGTGGTAACTAATGAGGTTATTACAACTCGCAAACAATTTTATTGCCCTCGCAGGACCATCAACACCCCACGGACTTCAGCCAACCTGTTCGCTGCTAGCTACGATTACTCTCTGCACCTGTGCATACGACTAATTGAGAGAAAGAGTACACTCTGCTTACTCTACTGTGCGTATATATATCCTCTGAACTCTATTTATAGTGATAATACTGGTACGGGCACACGGACTGACAAAAGGATTCCTTTACCATTTTTATATTGTATAAAAATTTTTCCTACTCTCTAAGCCTTTCATACTTTCTAAGACTTTCGTACTTCACTGATACATCTTCCTAGTATCTTTCTAAGGTACATATATTGTGATGTATTTTCTAACCACGCGAGATCACGATCGGTAAAACGTCACCTTCGGCCGTCCACCTTCGCTCATGCATTCGCAAGCCACGGCTGGGTGCCAACCAGCTTTTGTTTCATCGGTGCCGACGAACCGGTATGTCCTGGGAGACGAGGTGGGTCGCCCTCGTCTCCACCAAAGCGGCACAGACCCACGAAACGAGATCCGTCGATTTTTGGGGACGCGTGAAATCGGCAAACGCAACAGAAAACGTCAATTTTTGGGGGCGCGTAAAATTGACAAACGCAACTGGATGCATGAACGAGAGCGAACGGTTGCGGAAATGCACGGCCGCTCAGGCTCTAGGTTGTGGTAGAGAGGGTCGGAGTAAGCGACTGGTAAATAGTGTAATCCGGCGAGAACTACTTGGACGGGAACGCGAACAGATAAAATCCAGTAACGGGGGCCCAGAACGTATGATCGGGAGCGAAACAGGGAGCCTGACGCCTATGGCTCTTAGACTCTTCGAAATCCCAGCACCAAGTAATAAAATCCGTGCGACTCACCGGAGCAGGTACAGCTAATCCACGGGAACTGGGAACTCTCCTAGGGTCATCCACCGGGATGCACACCGAGAACACACGCGAAAGAACCACTTTCGGTACCTTTTAATTCGCGAGAGCAGAACGCGGGAGCACGACACGATAACACGAACTATATCGGAGCGAGAGCCTACCGTGCCGCCTCGGCAAAAACGGGTAGAAAAACTCTAAACACGGCAGCGCGAACCGGTCCAAGATACCTCGCCGGTATCCCGGGTCAGACTGACTTGACAACATTGACAACAGTCAATTTCGGAAACAAACCAATCTGATTGGCCGAGATCCTTTATCCAATAACTACAGCGCGCTTACCCGAGTCATCCCTTTAACTATAGCGAGAGCATCTTTTCCTAAATCGGTAACGTAACAATCTTGGAGGTCCTCCGCGGTCGCTTCCCCTGGACACAGGGCGAAAACAGGGCACTACCAAAACTTAACCGGATCCTCGGGGTTCCTCCCCTGCCCGTAACCTTAACCCTTACCTCCGCCCGTTCTCCAGCCTGTGCCCTTCTTCTTTGGGGCGTCGGTATTGCACCCGGGCTTCTGCCGATCCGCGGAGATGCCTCGTCGGGTGTTCTCCTCTGCCGGGCTACCCAGTCCCTCGGGTCTTTTTCCTCACGGCAGATTCGAACACACCGACTCTCCTCTATCCTCACCCGACCAGGCAGAGAGCGTAACTTCTACACCGGGTAACGACTCGGTATCGGTTAACCAATCGCGAACGTTACCTAATCGGTAACTACGGCCCTTTTGTGACCGTGAATCGAAAAATCACGTCACAATATATATTGTAAACTATATCTTCACACGGGATAGTTCTCCAGAGTATGTAAGTTAGCCAAGTTCCAGCCAAACGTTCCAACATAAATCCGCAGAAAAATTGTCGAAGTTACGGATTGCCATCTTGCCCGAGACGATTTGCTCGTTTATGCTTGCTGTATATTAGCCAGTGGCTAATGGCCGAATGCCTCGAATCCAACTTCGATCCTATTGATATATCCTTAAGGGGTAGGCC
This sequence comes from Hartigia nigra, assembly GCA_031001745.1. Lineage (NCBI taxonomy): Eukaryota > Metazoa > Arthropoda > Insecta > Hymenoptera > Cephidae > Hartigia > Hartigia nigra. The sequence goes on along the minus strand of JARPRG010000605.1, from coordinate 161,484 downwards.
AAATGGCTTGGGGCTATTAATTCTTGATTATTTCTATATAAAAAAAAGGGCCCACGAGGCCCGGCCTTATAGATTTTGGTAATTAGCGAATCGGCCTTATCGCGTGCGCGAGGCCGATTGGTGTGTTGCGTAGCGTTAGTTGTAGATCATACGCGCCCTTAAAACCCTACAACCCCCTCCCTGCAGTCCCAATAGTCCTAAAACCGATGTAATCACTAAGAAGCCGTTGCGTTCGGGAATCTTCCTCCCTGAGACCCCTCCTCACCCCTAGCTAGCCGAGTCCCGTTCAAATTCGAGTCTTGTTTATTCCCGCGATCTTATCAGGTCGCCAGACGGAGCTACAACGTTTTGTCCCTGGCGCCCAAAACCGATATTACGCCCACGGTATTGTTTAGAGTCGGCAAGCCCTCCCTCCTTTCCCTCGACCCCCTCACCCATGAGTCCCAGGAGTTAAAGGCCCGTGGCCTGCCTGGAAACCCGCTCCCCCCCTATTCGTCATATCATTACGTCGATAGCCCACCCGTCCACTTGCGAGATAGTCGATTATCCTTTTTATTGTTTGCGCTCATATTTCCTTTCATTAGTTATCTCATTTTGTTTTCTTTTCTTTTGCTTTGTCTAATTTTCATTATCAAATATATTATATTATCATTGTCACCCGAGTCCCGATTTCTTGACACCGCCCATCCCCCTGTAATTATTGAGATTGATTTGTGTGCCCGCTCCCGATACCGATTAATCAGGAGTAAGTGACATATATATCTACATGCATGTAAATAGATCTAGTGTTAAAATCTCGATTCTTAGAATGACTCTCTCTCGGTATCTCAACCGATGTTTTTCCGTCTCGAGGGTATTTTATCGCGTCGCTTGTAATAAGGTTTTCACGTATAAGAAAGTGTCGCTGGTATGGGAACGTAGGAAAAGAGAGGGTTCTCTCACAGCCCAGGGAGAGAATCCAATCGCAATAGAGTTAAGTGTTCAGGAGTAAAACCTAGCTGAGGCGCGACCTCGATTACTGCCGGAGAATTTGTTATAGCCAACCATCCCGAAGTCCTATCTTCTGCGTTCTAACCCTATATGGCTACTCTAATACACAGTCTATCACCAACAATTTCAGTCGGGACATCAAACTATGTTAGCTGGAAGAACGAAAAACCTGCAGAGTTTCTCTTACCATCTCTTTGGTCCAGTTTTATTCTACACGCAACATCACCATTACTACCCTAACAGCTATTTATTTTATTCTCTCTCTTTCTCTGTGACGCTTTTTCGTACTCTCACTCCCTCTCGTAGCAAATACCATAGATTTGTAATTGGCAAACTTAGTTACCCAACGATTCAGCATTATCACTGTGAACTAGATTTTTTCTCTGATTCTTTTTCATTATACAGTCATTAATCTGTCTCGTATTATTTTGTCAGATTTGCCTGAATCCAACGCATCCTCGCACTCTCGTCTTATTTCGCGCTGCAAAACCTCTGACGCCATAACTGGTAACGATGCGACCAACACGTGAAGCCGTTACCGCCACGTGCCGCTATAATATCGAGTAAAAGTTTGTCTAGCGGATGAGAGAAAATAATTTGATACGACTTCAGCCTCTCTTCTAAAGGAAGGGAGAAACAATATCACCTAAAATTACAGCGTCGATATACATGCTATTATACTTTATATCAAGTTAGACAGCTCGTCGTGATTTCTTTTGTTTTATCATTTTCTGCAATTCTTTTACTTCGTAAATGTTTCTACAGTCCCTTACAAAAACCTAATAGTGATTTTGATTGGTAATCCCGTGCGAGTGCACTTCTGCACCACATTAAACTTGATGATTGTGGAAACATTTGACAATCGAAAATGTTATGAGTTACCGAAAATAGTTAGATGCAATAATTGGGTTTTGCCCAAATGATCAGAATTCACCGAATTTAACAACATTTCACAGATCCGCCATTACCTAATACTTACAATATCATCTTACTTATCTGCACATAGATAGTTATACATTATCACAATAAATTAATTGTGCAACCGAGTGATCGTGATAGCATCAAAGTGAGTTAATAAAAAAAAAGAAATGATCCAACGTGATATAGGAAGTCGCTTTTAATTAAATTAAAATGTGTACACCTGCAGAGTCTATTATCTAGTTACGATAGAAAATTATGACACTGATAAAAAAATGTTGAAATAAGCTTCTCAGATGCAGGCAGGAGAAATTTATTTTTCTCCAATCTGTCAATGATTGGATGTTGTTTAAAATATGATAAAAACATTTGAAGAAAGCCTTCACTGTTATCTCAACTTCATCGTATATACAGTACGATAAGCAACGACTGATTGACTTCACTCAATTACACTACATGTAAATCAAGTAAATAATATTTAAATCAAGTAACAAAAGTATTCGAGGGACTGTAAATTCCGTCACTTTGGGTTTCAAAACTTACTGCAAGTACTGTGGGTCCTGGCCAACTCAACATTGTATCTCTATTTATTTCCATGCATTTGACGAAGACGCAATCATAAGTTCCCAGCACTCACAGTGCTTGCAGTAAGTTTTGAAACACACCCTTCATAGCGAACTTGACTTTCTTATTTCAAACTATAAATAATTCGTAATCTATAATCATAGGATTGTGTTGAATCGATATGATTTTTTTTATTATTTTACCAACCATTTTTATTCTTAGTGTACGTAACTGACTAATTGGCTATCTGTCAGACTTGCTACAAGGCAAGGGTGTACGTTCCGATTCTGTAATTTTCATTTTTACAAGCTGCCTCCGTTTCCGGAGCAATTAGCCAGCGAAGACATTCTTAATGGAAGTCCTGAACAGAAAAGTCTGGACTTCGGATGAAGCGTGAAGAGTAAAGAGAACCCTGAAAGAAATAGTGAAAAAGAGTCACAGCTACTTCATTGCGAGACGAAGGGTTTGGGAAACGAAGTTAATCCTTTTTTTCCCTTCTTCTTCGCCTCCTGCTGTCCCCAGCCCAATCTAGTAACCAGGCGAGAGAAGCAGCACGGGTTGAATAATATCGTTTTGAATTTATATTACCTACCTAGCTCCTCGGTAAAGGTGGCAGCAAGAAGAACGAAGTCAAAGAAGTCAGGGAAGGAGTCACAAGGACGAAATTGCGTTAAATCCTTCCAAGAGGAACTGCTAGGGTGTGTTCCACATTGAGTGGAAAAGTTAAGAGGCGAGTTCAACGTTGATTCTTCATAGTCGTATTCTCGCTATGATAAAATATCACGAACTTTCCTATTACGACGCTCCAGGAATCGAGAGGCTTATTAAATTAAAACAATTTTAATTAGAGCTCCTAGCGGTAGAGCTAAAGACAGTTACAGTATATATATATGTATATACAGGTGCCGGAAGTATCGGGTGCAAGAGCGTTAAAGGCAAGGTAAATGGAAGGAACTGAGAGAGAGAGAAAATGTGCAAGTGAACGAAAGGGATTCAAAAAGGAACAGAAGCCTTTACTTTCCTTTTAAAAGTTAGCGCCACCTGCTCAAACATCGCCTCTTCTTATTTATCGAGCACTGAGGCCATTCGCAACACGCGGCGCGCTTTGCTTTCTCGTTCAATTGGCAGAACTTTTGGAGTTTCAGTAACGAACCGAGACTAAAAAACGAGACGTAGGAGTTTAAACGTTCGCCTTCTCGGCATCTAGCTTCTTCGGGATCTCTTATCTTCTTTCTTTCTCCCTCTCGTGAAGCTGTCGTTATCCGCGTGATTAATTATTTCAAAATAACCTTTAATCGTCGTAATGTTATTCGACCATAGTTCAAAGCATGACAATGATTTCGTTCAATGTCTTACAAGAAATTACGCTTGAGAGTGTTATTGGTATTTCATTTGATATGACACAAGACGTCCACCTGCAGAGCAAAGATTTTTTTCGACTTATCTTAGTAACGATTAACCATCGACACTGATATCCTAGTCCATTGAAATTTCACACCTGGAAGCAATTAACTTTATCCCACAATCAGCAAATGATGAGTAATTTGTCTGATAGCAAAGCAGGTCACGTGGTCAGTGCAAATTTCATATATAAGCGCATCCTGCATTACTCGTTCATCATACAGCACTCTTCCAGCGCTTAACAAGGTAAGCATTAAAATTATACCTGCAATCAATAATTATATACTAACTATAGTTAATCAATTAGTCAATCAATCTTATAACAATATTCACTGAGCGCTTTTCATAACCAATTGTGTTTCTGATTATCCCAGATGAACTCCTCTCTGGTATTCTTGACTGTCTTGAGTCTGGCTGCGGCCAGTCCTGCCCAGGACATTAAACTGCGTTCCACCACCCTCAGCGAGGACCTTCACGAGTTCGTGGATCTTCTACCTATGTATGAAATTTCTGAAATCATCGTTGAGTATTTCAACACAGACGAGCAATTTCAAGCTGCTCTTGAATATATGGTATCTGATTCCTTCAAAAACCTGGTTCAAGCTATTGATCAGATCGATGAGTACATCGCTTTCCTGAACTATCTGGACAAAGCTGGACTTGACGTCTACACTTACGTCAACGCTCTTCATGAAATCCTTGGCCTTGAAAAGCTTCCAACTCCTAAGAACAGCAACGTCAAGGCTACTCGTTCCGTCGCCAGGATCACTGGAGGAATAGCTGGTCTCGTCGCTGATATAAAGGCTATCCTTCCAACCGATGAAATCGCTGTCCTCTATGAAGCAAAACTCGTGGAGTCCCCAGTCTTTGCTAATTTCATTGCTGAAATTAAATCTGAGGAGTTCCAGACCATCATCACCGCTCTGGTGACCAATGAGGAATACCAGAAGATCCGTGCAATGGCTGTAGCTGCTGGTGTCGACGTTGATGCCATAGGTGATTTGCTGCTTACTATCTTTGGTATCACCGTCTGAATACCGTACACAGGATAATGACCACTTTGCCTTCACACTGGATATTTTGGAAATTGATGTAACGCAAAAATAATAAATTTACGTATTTTCAGTTTAGAACTAATAACTTTTACGCAAATCCCTATCCCTTTCACATATCCGTAATATTTATGATCTGATTCAATATAACCATCTTTTCCCGGGTTTTAAATAAATGCAAAACAATTTCCTACTGACTGGTCAATTAGATATTGACCAGCTTCACACGTATCTCATTCAACAACGTTGAACGATCTCTAAAAACATGTAGACGTATCGTATTAGACTCAAAAGAAAAAAAAAAACAATTCTGCCGGCATCCACAAACTCGAAAAATATCAACACGAAATGAATCCTACAAAAGTAATCTTTGGCTCTGTAGAAAAAAACATAACCTACACCCTGTTATAATTTACGAAACAGCATGAAACTCGCATCTCCATAAGTAAGCAAAATCCGCGCTCTGGAACCAGAATAAGACCGTGATTAAATCGTTCAAATGTAATTCTCTTTTATTCGCAGCTCGTAAGAAGTTTCAAGTACGCAGCAACAAATAGGTGGCAAGATAATGGGTACCGAGAAGCAGCAACACGAAGTCGTTCTTATCGTACGAAAGAAACTTTTACCTTGCAAGTGAACGGAGTGACATAAATTCCCAACAGTACCGAATCGCAAAAGCCCTACCGAGAATCCAGTCGAATAAAAAAAGTCTAGACGTTACTCAGGATGAACGGTGCTCTGATGATCGTGGGGATGGTTGTCGTATCCATCTTTCTAGCGAGTATCTTGACATACGATACCAACGCCACTACGGAAAATATAGAGATGGAAAATAAACCTAAAAATTCACTGGATGAGGACCTACAGGACATCCTAGCATTTATCCCCTTAAAGAAGGTGCAAAAAATAATCAATGATTATCTCATGTACGATAAGCAGATACATGAAACAGTACAATTCTTGGATGAGATGAAGTATTTTATCCTGGAGGATTTAAAAAAGATTCCTAGCCTCCTGGATTTTATTAATTATTTACGATCTCAAGGGTTGGATACGGATAATTGGTCCAGGAAAATAGAGGGATTCTGGAGAGATAAGCCTAATTTTATAGAATCTAATCAAAAGATTGCTTCTGGTGGACTCACGATGATGATCAGTAGGATACAGAAGATCCTTCCTAAGGAAGAGCTGCACGAATATCTCCGTCAAAAGCTTTGTTACTCGCGAAGCTTTCGTAATTTCATAATAATCATAAGCTCCGATCACTTCGCAAAACTTTGCGAATCCGTCGAGAAAAGTGTAGGGCTACAGAGAGAATATTTTTGGGCAACCGAAATTGGCATCGAAACCACATTTACTTTGGAATTGCTAAAAGATCTATACGTATATTTAACAGAGACTTTAGTCTGATGTATATAACGTGGAGAAAGCCTATGAATAGAAAGTAATAAAGATATGATAATATATTGAATAAACGAAAGAAAGAGGTTGAATGATCTCGGAATAGTAGGTAATCAAATTCTGAGGTAGTAAGATTTACTCGTAAAGCAGATCCCCGATCGATATCGAGACAATTCCGAAATTTTGAGAAGAACCTGAGGACTAGAGAAAGTTCAGGATTTCGATTGATTTCATTCCGAAATCCGACAGCGGAAGGTCTCCTTGGGTATTTCAACGGCTAGCTCCTGCGCCATCCTGAAGAGCCTGTAGGATAGAAGGAATTAATTCCGCTCAGGAAGATATCCAGGGGTCTATGAGTGGAGACTCCACGGGATGGGTTTCAGGCAGAATCCTGAAGACCAGGATGGAGGTGGGCGAGTAAGTTAGGTGGTAGGAACGGAAGGATGCGAAGAGGAAGAGAAAGAGGTGAAGGAATAGAGAGGGAGTAGAAGAAGAGGTAGGAACCTACTATAGGAGTATGAGTCGGAGGACTTAGGGGATGGAGGTGCAAGGTGGGTGAGGGCAAGCAGTTCGCGGTGTCTGCGGCAAACAATTCCAATTAACTTGCTGGAATTGAAATAGGACTCGTCCGTCCTGTTGGCCGACCTTTTGCATTGTTCTCGAACGGGAATGAACCTGCGCGTTCCTTTCCTATATTCTTCTAATTACACCCTGCCTAGATTCGTAATTAGTACCCTCCCTTATGGAGACCAAAGGGATTGCGAATAACGAGGCTGACCGCTCTGTCAAACGAAAAACGAGCTGACACGTTACTCCTGTCTGATCTTGGTTACAGGACACCTACCTTGTTACAGGAATAAGATCCTCGAGGATATTTAGGAAGACAGTTCATAGATGACAATGAGTAATATGTACACTGTAGGGTGATTTAACTATTCAAATTTATAATCCTGTACTAATCTCTCTATATACAGGCAGTCGCTGCCCTTTTTCGTAATGGATCAAGTCATAACTGAATTTAAACGTTTAGTTTGCCAAGTCAATTTCTTTCGGGGCGCTTTGAATGGCAAGAAGAAGGAAGAACTATTATCCGTGGCATAATGCCCATCATCGTCGACGCAACTTCCCATAAAGGACAATGCAGGTCCTGAGCTGCTCAGATATTGAAGACGCCCGAAAGCGGTGTGTACCAATCCCAATGTGTACCCAATGTCTAGCCCGACTCTCTACATTATTAAATCCTTCCTTCCTGCCTGGCTGGCTTCCTGGTTCCCTACCTTACCTAAAGGCTAGTGGTCTGGGACAATAATATTCTTAAAGGGACCGCTACATCGAGTATTTATCTAAATACCTCAACCTCGTTTCATTGCAAGGCCCAAAACTTTTCCGTAGTGCAGTTCGACTTTCTTCCAGTTTCCAACTTCCAAGGACCTTAAGCAAGGATCTAAATTTCTATACTTCTTATCATTCCTTTGGCTCAAGATTTCCATATACTTTCTCTTGCTCTGCCACTATCTTGGTCTATCTTTACTCTTCAGATTTATTTCCCTGATTTTTTTTTCGACTAGCTTCCCTAAGTATCCTCGGGTAGCGAGGTTTTAGTAATTATTCAGGGATAATTACCTGGGGGATTTGTAAAATTGTTGGTGCTTTTTTATCGCAGGTCGCTTCAGTGAAAATACGTATTATTCTCGTCCATTCGAAAGTAGGGGAGCGTAATCCTTGAAATAATGTAACGTATTTGTTTCCAGGAAGAATTTCAAGGTGGTAGGATTGTTCACTAGTAAGGAGAAATGAGGTAAAATGGCGAAGCGGGCGAAGAAGACATTTAGAAGTAGGTAGCAGACTGATCCGCTTATACTGGGTTTAAAAGTCAAGTGCCAAGAGCGCAATTCAGCCCTCGCGGGAGGAGAACGGCTGGAATTGAGGCTGAGGGGAGGCTGGGCGGACTAAAGGAAACAGAGGAGGTTTCAGAGAGGAATGGTGGTAAAAGAGGAAAAGTGGAAAAGAACCTGAATATACGGCACTACCAACCTACCACGTTCTCCTCTTTAACCCTCCATCCAGTATACTTTACCTCATGACAACATTCCCTCTCAATTCTATCCCAGGCATCTCCCCACTCCCGCTTCTGCCACTTCATTGAATGACTCATTTTATTCTCGGCATGAAAATATCATTTCATGCAGGAAACACGGCTTTTCTGGATACTTCGCTGGATGTCAACTTGCTCAGAATTGAGGATCAAGAAATATCATAATACATATATGTAATCGAAAAACGCCGTTTTTTATCTGATCTAACATTTTTTTGCACCAAAACACTTCCTTAAGACTGTATCGTATACAATAATGAAAACATGAAATATTATTATTATTTTTGTCCATACAAGCTAACAAAACGCCACTTAACAGACACCATTTTGAATCTTTAAAACTCTTAAGTCACCCTGACTTCCATACTCCTCGTGTTGCCAGCGCGAAACTCATCGAGCTGCGACTTGTTGCGCAACTACTCGCCCGCTAAATTATTTTATGTTACTATTTTTATCCCGTAGTTTAGCGAACAATTAATAACGGCACGAAAGGATAAGCAGCTCGTGGATATGTAGTTATGAGAATTTGGGATGGCGCCAATATCGACCAGTCCATGTCGTCATCCGTGACTGTACGATTACCGCCATTTTCTTGTAACTGAATCGACCCTAGAGCTTTAATATTGTGAATGTACTGTAAACAGAATGAATAATATGGTTGTCATGCAATGCGGTTTATGGATTAGCCATTTGAATCCCACTATAAAAAAAAGAAGAAATTTTTATGATAAACTTGCTTCTGTAATACGTAGTGTAAGGATAGAAATATGGGATGGAAATATGTATAAGCTAGGACGACTGCGTATATGCGAGAACGCTATGTTTATATCCACGAGCCTGAAAGAAAACAAGCGACCATTAAGAAGGAACAAAGGGCCTTACTAGCTAAACGCTGTCAAGTGGAGGCTGCATTCCATCTAGGGTCATCGAATACACTGAGGGAAGTGCAGGTCAAAGGGCAGTTCATTTTAAGACGTAACACTGGAAAGACGTATTGTGTCAGGCTGAGTCGAGATATATATGACTGTATGGAACTGAGAGCGGATATATTTTGTGTAAAGACGAGTACGATCATTCAGTCGATGTATTTAATTAATAAACATTCTTCCATTATCATTATCACTTTGAATGTTCCTCGTTTCCTGATCCCAATATAATAAAATATCGTCGTAGGATCAACCAATATCTAAATAATATTCCTGTAATAGGGTCACCCGTTAGAGATCTAACTGATATCCTGTCGCTTTTGTGTCTTGCGTCTATGTGCGTTTAATCGGACTAGATTGTACTTAATTAAGCTCTTTGCGGCATTTGAGGCGAACGGCGTTTGTCACATGCTTGCTGTACAAACGGACCAGTAGGTAAACTGTTCGAGCGTAAATTTCAACGTAAATATTTCCTGATCTTTGAATATAAACTGAGAGAATATATATATATATATATATATATTCGCGTTCTTTGTATATTGATAGGAATAATCAATTGACACAAAAATCAATGGATATCTACTGCAGTTCATATAGGTAAAAGAATACTTGACTTAAAGGAACAGAGGCTTTTCACATATTAACAACTGAGAAATTGAATTTCTGCGTTTATGCTCATTTCAGATGGAGTTATACTGCAGCAGTCAGTTAATGCTTATGCGCCGAATATATACTCAATGTTAATTAAACCCCAGGAATAGAATTGTGCAGCATTCACAGAAGCCATTAAATATTCTATTGTATTTTACTGTCAGTTTATTCCTGAGTGCGCAGTGGATTCCTTAAGAGAAAGTCTCTGTGTACATAGAGTATTATCAGAATGGTGGCTTCGTAATCAAAGCGTGACTTCCCGATGGGGAAATTTGCAGCCGGATCACGTCGTTATTTAACGATATTATGTCGTTAACCAGCCGGATGCAAGCTCACGGATAGCAATTGCAATATGAAATTAAACTTATCTATTTTTCCTGATTAACGGGCGTTACATGCGAGCAACGTAATTGCCTTTATTCGAGCGAGCTTTTATTGCCGTTCGATGCGGAAGTTCTCAGCGTCCGATTCCGGTAACAGGAGAGAAAATCGAAGGAACGCCGTTTGGGAATTTGCAAAACAGAGAAACGGCAAACGATAAAATCGAGTAAAGGAACGAGCGTGATATACGGTAGCGTACGAGACAAATAATGAGTGCAAAGAATTGGCGGGACGGTTTAAAAATGTCAAATCTAGAATAATAGTCGTTTACTTAAATGAAGGTAAAACTCGAATGATGGCTAATTCCAATCTGTTGTAATATATTCATAATTCATTTTATCAACCGTCGGTTGGTTTGTTTAGGAAAGCAAAGGAGAACGCGCACGGTACAGTATAGGGATGAGGTTGAAAAGTTCTCGGAGTTCGCCTGGGGTTTGTTTCGCGAGGGTGAATGCCCATTCGCCGTCAAACAGTAATAGCGCCCCCTAATGAACCCATCAATAACATATCTCTCGAGCCACCCCTCAGATGAATGAATGAATTTCGCACGTGCCTGCTTCAATAAGTATTGGAATGCCATAATGGAAGCCGCCTTCGGAATATCAGAGACGTTCTACTCAGCTCGAATAAGGGTGCGTCTACGACCCGACTCTGTCATATTACATGGCCGAAAATAATCTATATACCCCGATCGTTACTACCATCTGATAGGAAAAAAATTCGCAATATTATTTTGATAAAATCTTCGAAATCGTTAGTTTTCAATTTTTCTAACGACATTTTGCAGTGCCAGGAGCACATTATAAAAAAAGGCGTTCAGCGCACCCTTGACACAGAAGGTATTGGCTCCTTGTGAAGTACGTCAATAGCACTGTCATTAGTGTCCCCACGATCGATCGCCAAACGTGTCGGTTATGAACTCACGAAGAGTATGACTAACTAAAGATTAGCAAAGGAGAAATTTCAATGATATTTCCATCTCCGTATCTTTATACCGATTTCTCCGAAAGGCAACATTGGGCATTTACCGCATGCTCCGAAAAAGCTTTTGCAAGCAGATCCTTTCGTAGTCCATAAATACAATGGTATTACGGTAACAATCAATACGTATAGCAGATCGATATATTATAGGCGTCAAACGTAAGAACATCAGAGTACAACATAAGGAACGCTGGAACGTTGCGTAAATAATATCTATGCAGAGAATTTACAGAGTAATTCCATGTTCAATACAACGTGCTGTTCAAGGCTGTGATGCTACCGGCATCGCATAGGCGTAATACTGGATAAGCCGCAATAATGCAAGCGGACCATGCGTACATACGAAAGGGGTAATAACAGATACAGATATACGAATATAAACACATCCATAGAAAGGACTATGGTACGAGAACTGGTTACTCGTGGAACAGTCTATAGCCCGACACCGAACGTCCATGGAAGCGTAATCCTCGAACCGATGCGTGGCATCCTCGGGATTTTCGAAATTCGATATTTTATCTATCTCCCTGTACTCTTCTATACGAGCAAATAGCGTATAGCGACGGGGAATTCCCGAGTAAACTGGATGGCAACTGCCAGATATATATTTCAAGTGTTGAAGTTGGTTGCGATGCCGAGTGGTACGTTTACGGCTAAAGTAAAAGTTCTTGGAGAGTTATCGCCAGGACTTAAGGGGCTGCGAGGTAATCGACGCCTTGCCATTGGGTGAGAGCCCTCTCGCGGATTTTACTTCATCGGGGTGCCGAAATACGTCAGCAGCCGGAGATGACGGGTAACAATGGGCGCGTTAAACTCCCGCCGGTAATTAGCATAAAACATTAAGAATACACGAGGCAATTTCGCCGGCTATTTTTCACCATAATCTGCGGTGTCCTGGGCTTTTCGAGGGATGCTGCTAGTGGCGGAGTGCCGTCTACGCGGGGGTTGGTATTACCACTCTGAAATGTATTCATTTCGTTCCTTCTGTAACGGAGACAGATGGCGGCCAAAGAGGTAGTGGCTCGCGAGAACTCTGGGATTTCGAGAGCCCACCAAAGGGGAAAAGGGTTGAAAATAGTGGGGTGCCGCTGTTGGCAATGGGGGAAAAAAGGGTTGATAATAAAAAAAATACCCTGACCAGTCCAGGTAATTGACATGCGCGATACGTTTTATTGGATTTTATCTACTTTCTGGATTAGCCCTCCTGTTATACCCTTTCATTACTCCGTCTGTATGATCCCTCTACTCCTGCACAGCCACCCTACAACCAACCAGCCAGTTGGACAGCCTCGTCTCCCAATCTCGTACGAATAGCGATTCCACTTTGCTTCATATTATCTGTAAAATCCCTGACGCCAAACCGTGCAGATTACAACGAGCGGAATAATATACTATTTTTGAATTTTCAGCCCTCATATAATATTATATATGAATGTCTGAAAAGTACCTAGTCAAGGATTTATACAAATAATCCAGGGAATAATTCCTGCAGCCCCTCGAAAAGTGAACGTATCTACTGCAATAGATACAGGTATATTTCTGCTAATTCGAGTGTTATAACTTTTTGAAACTAAAATTTCGCCCTTTTCCCTACAATTAGTTTTTTCCAAGTTTTCTTCCTCCCACTGACATTTTTTTCGTCTTTATTTTATAACCCTCGATAATACGACACAGCATCTAAGGTACAGAGGGTTCTTTAGCTATTCATTCGCGTGACTATAGAAACAAGTAAAGTTCTTGAAGTTCCGTGCCGGTGGGCCTTCTTACAATGCAAGCAACGCCGGGACGTCGTTGCTGGAAGGATGGTTGTAATGCGATTATTCAGTTTTATTTGTTCCCACGGTAATCGAATTAAGCATTAACTCCCATCGGGACAAAGCCAGGAAGCCGACGAAGAAGAGGACGGAAGTAAAGTCCTGACGAGAGGGAATTGAGAGCATCTCCAAGAAGACGACGTTGCTTACTAAACAATGCGTCACATCTGCGATTCGTCTTAACGGAATTTATCGCTAGACTGCGATTTCTCTTCTGTGAGAAGTAGCTTTATTTCTTTCATTCTTTCTCTTTTCTTTACACTTTTCCTATTTACACGGATAAGCACTACGGATAAGACAAAAGGAACTTAGCCATAGTAAGGACAATATATACGACTGTACTTGTACGTCTGATTGCACCATCAGTCCAATGGATTCTCACTGCTATCACCAAGTAATATTGACCTTTTGCAATGGATACTAATCCAGATTACAAAGTACTCCATGGATAATTAATCAAGAAAGAAATGTTTTTCTTTTATTGGTAATAGATGAAGATGTGAACTGGATGAGTTTATATACTATATAATATAAACAACGGCAGATTTAAGTACTAGAGTAGGTATACATATAGTACCTGTACTACTTTTTATGAATAACCATGTGGAATATGAACGGTTATCGAATTAACAATCAAGTTTCTTCGGTCCCAGTGGAAATCCGTTTTCCAATTAGCATTTAAATACTCAACCCAACTGGTGGCCCCTATAATATATGTGGGTACGAAAGGACCAATCATCAATATTGTTCCTGGTGTAGTACCTTTCGTTTTGAAAACCACTTTTGAAGATTGTAAGGTACCGGTAACGCTTTACTATGCACCCCGAAGTCACCCCTAGATTCAACGGCCCTTGCGAAACTAGCTCTTGAGTCAAGTGCACCGACCCTTACCCTTAATTTCTCCTTGTCCTCCTACCTCTCACACCTCTTCAGCACCCACGAAGCCTCTTCCTTTAGGAAATTCCAGAGTTTAATCCCTATCACGAGCCCAACTTCCCATTTTATCATTATTAAGTGAGTTGTTCTCTATTGATGAGCGTGTTTCCTGTTGCGCTAGTCAATTTTACAATAGGACAATCGATTTTGCCTAGGGACACGAATCATGAAACTAGGTGGGATTAAGTGTGGATATAACTTGGGGATTAGATTAACTGCTATCTGTATGAGATATGCTCTGGTAAGTTTACTGTAGTTTCGAAAAAGTGGGTAGAAGTTAGTGTGTACCTACTGTAAATTTGTGATACCAGGAAGAGTGTTCTTAATGACGACTTTAGCTTGTCCCCCACCTGCCTCACTTTTAGGTTTTACTTCGTTTATTTACGTATTTTTTTTCTTCCTCTATTTTTATTCTTCTCTCTCCCTTCAATGATTCCTTCGCCTTTTCTACGCAGTTCCTCCCCATTCCGCTTGGAGTCTTTTTCTCAGGGCTCAACGACGCTACTGGAGAGACAGACATACCGTGAAAACAGAACCAAGAAAGATGCTGCGCGAGTACAGGAAAATATTGTAGGCACGCCCGCACGTTTTCCTTCGCGAAAACAATGTGACTTTACTTTTTTTCCCTCCTGCCCCACTCATCTTTCTTTCTTCCTCGCTTTAACCTCTCTCAGCCGTCTACCAGAATCAACCCCTGATGTTTCTCTTTCCTTGGTCATGAGTTTTTTTTTCAGCGTTAACAGCTTCCTTCCATCCAGATGAAAAATAGAAGCGTCGATACGCTTGTTGAAAAATACTGCAGGCCTCGTGCGGATTGTGCAGGTCAATAAAAACAGCGCTAGACTCTAAGATAAGGGGCGAGGATGATAAGCACTGATAATGAAAGAGAAAGCGAATAAATGAGAAAAGAAATGGATGGAAAGGCGGTGAAGCGAGATAAAAAATTTGGAAAATCATTATTTCGAATTGCGGCCGGATATCGTTAAAAGCACTCAGGGCCAAAGGGGCAGCAAGCAAAAAATGACTACAATTAATCAGCCGTACAGGTTGTGGGGGGTGGCTCGACTACCCCTGGTCGATTTCATCGCGTGCGAAAAACAATCCAAGCCCGGTGCTCACAGATTTCATTTTAATTAATTACTCTGTGTACTCGGGCGCTTTTCCTTTGCTGGTATCTCTGCGCGCCGTCGCCACCGCACCACTAATAATTGAATGAATGCTGTTGCTACGTTTGTCTTTGGCTGATTAATTAATATTTCAACCAATATCAGTTCCTGCTATACAGCGTCTTCATTGATGTTGTTTTCGTCGTGACACCACCAAGTTGCCGCTGTTTTCACTTTTGCAGACCAACCCGACATCAAAGCTAATTCAAAATTCACCTCATTACCCATGATTTAATTAGCCGAAAATATGTCCTCTCCCGTCCTAGAACCCATCACTTATTCTCCTCTGTCAACGCTCTTTTTTCTAATTCGCCCCTAACGACGCCCTAAGAGCATCTGCTGGTACCAACTAGACAGTTAGGTATATACTACATAAGGGACAAAAACTAGCGTACTGACGACTCCATTAAAATTCACGCCAACAACCCCCTTGTACGCTCATCTACATTCTCTACGAGTTGCCCGTAGGACTAACGGTTACACCCATCCGACCCTCCCTAGCCACCCCTCTTGGGGCAAGGGTCGAAAATCCTTGCGGACTTTTAAACTACCCCCCAAGTACCAGGAAATTGGATCCGAATGCTTTCGTGGAAGAGTCTGCAGACTTCAAACGTGCTTTCGCGTCTCTCACTATTTTCACATTTTCATCCCCTAAATGTTTCAGCGGGAATTTCCAAAATCTGCAATTCTCGTCTTGTCCATTTTTTTTTCGTTTTCCTTCTCTCTCTCACATTCTCTTAACATCCAACACCCTGCGTCTCGAGCCAAGGACCATTATTAATAACCGATGCCAGACACTAGTGCTTACGGCGTACAAGAGGGTAGAAAAATCCAAAGGATCCACCGGCTGCAGAATCCTTCGCGAACTCTCATCCACGTGAGGGCTAACTCGAATCCCTCGGCATGCCGGATGACGAATTGGCGGCGGCTGTTTGCTCTTCCACGTGAAAAACGTTCACGCGGCATAAAAGACTCCTACAGGAACAGCCGGGACGATATATAACGATTTCAGCGAGCATCTCGGGAGCTGACTCGCTTATCTGCCAAAGGGAAGAGGCAGCCATGTCTCACTGACTATACACAGTATATACACACTGTACACTTTGACTGCACTATCCACGGTAGAAAAGCTGTAGAACCTGAAGCTGACTGTACCTTATATAGAAGTGGCAGCTGGAAGTCTGTAGCACAAGCTGTACCTACTGTACAGTGTTATTCATATAGGCGTACAGCTACGTCGTCCCGTACTCTGACGTACATACAGAAAAGATGACTAGGTTAGGTTAGATAGGGACAGGTACGTACGCAGACACACAGGATACGTACAGCATCCGCCATAGCTACACTTTATATTTCCCAAAATATAAAAAGAGATTGCATAGCTGATTTATGTAAATACGACGGTCTTCGAATAAACGAGCTCCAGGAGACTCTTTGGATATCAGGAAGATGCTGGGAAAAAGGCCTCGATGTACTTTCTTCACCCTCTCACACTTGTGTTGCCTAGACATCCTTTTCGCTCTCTTGGGCCGCTTCTTCACGAGGTAAATATTTTTCCAGCTTATCACTTGAGAGCGAGGATTTCAGAGTTTATCGTATTTCGCGCCTAGCTACCTCTAACGCGCAACAGCACGCGCACCGAAGATCTTCGTCCTAGGAGATGACGTAGGAGGATAATAATAAAACTAGAAGATCTCAAACCAGTCGCGACTGTCTCAGCTAACTCCTTGCCGAGGAGTTACAAACATGCTGGAGAAAGGGCACCTTATCCTCATCGACCTCATTTCACCTCTCACTGACTCCCTTACACTTTTTTACACCCTATTTTAAGGTTACCCACTCTTACGACCGACTATAGTTTACCAGGCGCATTTGAGCTGCCACTGAATTTACACGGAGTGAAGAAAATTTCACAGAGATGCGCTAAAAGGCAGCACAACGATATACAATACGTTATTATAACCTGGAACTCTCTACTGAATTAAGGCCGGAATTAGAATTTAGCTGACATTTTGATTCGGAATTTAGAGACACCCTATAGGCAGACAGTTTAGCGCCGTCCCAGTGACGTTCAATATTTTACTAGAGAGACTGTGTCTGTTTTCAACGAGCGTTCATCCTGAGCGTGTAGTCGTATACTATAAATTCATTCAGGAGACACGCGAACTGTACTACTGATCACGATTATAGGAGAAATTAATAGCCTGGGCCCTATTTCGAGGCAGTTTCCCCCATTCTAGTTGAGAGGAGGCGAGGCAGCGTACGAGTCAGTCTAGCGTGTACACGCGTGTAAACGCAGTGCCGGCTAATTACATGGCTAGACCCGGGGCAACATTGCCAGACGCAACATTACTCGACTCTGCGACTGGGTAAACCCAACTGTGTGTTAACATAATGCATCAGGTTAACGCTTTGATGTCAGGAATATTCGTAAATTGCAAAGTCCCCAGACGCTTCAGAGTACTTTTGACTATAACACTTATATATCATACAGTAGAGTAAGGCAAATACGTAGCAGACTGGATGCGTGAGAAGATGCTGTTAGTGGGTAGGTAAGTAAGGTTGTGTAACATCGTAAGAACGGAACAGAAAAAGAGAGACTACGAGATGAGGCTGTAGAATTATATTATGGTTGTAGGGTGTACACACGTGACGCTTGAAATTTCGCAATCTTGCCACGAGTTCCTGCATCTGCAGGATAGTCAAACTTGCCCGTCCATTTTCCCAATTAACCGCTTCCCAAGAGTGTTCAGGACACCCCTTGAGATGCACGTAGAATAGAAATATGATGGTCCAGAGAAGAGAGTCTGGGCATCTCACTCTGACCCTGCTTGCTCGTATGCCCAGCATCTCTCTCAATCTCTGTCACTCTCCCGCTTGTGGTTAGGCTAGAGGGGACTGAGAGTGCGCAAATGTACGAGGGGCTGTTTTCACCCTCTTTGGTCACTCCATTACTATACGCTACTCTCTTTGGTCCACATCCTCTCTCAGCATCATACCTCCAACCTGTCCGCATTGTAATTACATCAGTCTCCTCTCTCTCTCACTCTCTTGCTCTCTCACTGCTATATCTGCTACGCCACTCTCGCCCTCTTCGGAAAACTGACAGGGCATGGCAGAATGTCCTAGGACCTTCGACGAGTCTACGGACTACCTGCCACTCTTAGACTTTTTTAACTCAGACTTGCGGAACTGTACAATTT
>JARPRG010000605.1:113721-138433 GCA_031001745.1 Hartigia nigra | reverse complement strand
TCTCTCTCTCTCTCTCTCTCGCATCCCCATAACGTTCCCTCTAGTATCTTTCTCTCAAGTGATACAACTTCCCGCACTTCTTCTTTCAGTCACGTTTAAGGGCGACATGAATTTTGTATTTTTAATCAGTCTCCTTTACTCGCGCTACTCGGGGACGAAGTTTCCCCATTAAGCGGATAACGTGTTTAGCAAATAATTAACAACTTCGAACAATGCGGACTGGGGGCGCTCTAATTGTCACTTTAAACCCAAAGTATCTAGCACAGTTTCTTCCGCATGTTTAAGACTTAAAGATTGGTGCGAATGTGGGAGACATTTTGGAAATTTCGTGAAAGGTCAGACACTTTTTTTTAATCTTATTTCAACTGATCTTCACTCGTCGTCGTGAATCAGGATCAATCGAACGACTGAACGGAAAGAATAAAATACAAAGGCTCGGACTCGGATTGAATTACGTAGAAAGTCGAGGCGTCTGCGGACACAATCTACGAACCCTATTAGTTATCTCTTAGTTGGGTACACAAAAGCCGACTAGCGTGTGTTGTCTCAGCGAGTAATTTCCCTGGTGGCGGACGCAGAATGTAGCCACAACGTCGTTCACTCCAGGGACAGCCGAAAAGTTCAGGGTGCAGGCAACTTTGTGCCGTCAGTGGGAATAGTGTTAATTCTAAATTTGGTTTTTACGAATGACGTTATATTCATGTTTCCAGTATATCTAAAACATACAGTGCATTATAAATAGTTTATAAGATACAATTAAGTGAATCGATAAAAAATTAAATAATAAAAACGTCAGGATCGTCTTACGAAATTTTACAGATGAACTTCCCTGAGTATTATCGTTCTTGAACTCGTATCTCCACTTGTTCATGTTCTGATCAGGGTCCCTGTTTTTGACGCTCCAATCATTTGGCACGGCGCCAAAGATGGCGTCGGTGCAGGTGTCGCGGATTTCAGGATAAAGGATGCTCTCTGTTGGATTAACGTTTCATCCGACTATCTTATTGGTACCGACAGAGTCGTATCCTGAAATTGCTGGATAGGATTGGCGCACCAGGAAGAGGTGGTGCACTAGGAAGCAATGTCGTTGTAAAAGGAATTGATATAGCGGAAGGTGGTAGTTTGGTAAAAAAGGATGGCGCAGTAGAACTGACTCACTGGAATGACTGGGGTTTGTTGATTCTTCGTCGTGAGCAGGTTGATGGGATTCCCTTCGAAGGATTGTTCTCGTTCAGTTGCGAAATCGAAGGATCCGATTCCCACTTTCGTCTACTGATTCTCGAACATTTTCAGCGTCCCAGGTAGGACCAATATCTTTTTTGGACCAGAAGGTACTTTACCAAGGACCCCATGCTATTTTCTTCTCGATCCTGAAACAGCTCGATAAATTTCATATTATGGTGTAACGGTGATGTCAGGCACAATATATTCTTGGAAAAAAAAATGTGAAAATCTTTTTTATACAAACGCAAAATTTTCCGCTTAATCGTCATTATTTTTATGGTTCAGTTACCAAGTTAGGAGTCAGAATCAGAATCATGAAAATTCCTTGAGTAGATCTTCGGGGCACGTAGAGAGTAAAAGAGGAGTAAGGAAGATCTCTTCCCTTCTCGAGTTAACTGTCGGAACTTTTCCACTCTCGTCTCCATTACTCAAGAACAGCCAATGGGGCCGGGTAGGGCCGTAGCTGGATGCTCGTAAAGGGTCATGAAAGAAGTTTCGAGCATTTCTGTATAGAGAGAGAAAGAGATAGAACGAGAGGTAGACATAAAGTGAAAGATTGAGAAAGACAGAGAGAGAGAAAAAAAGTCTGATAGTACGTTAGTCATGCAGACAACACTTTTTTTCTTTTTACCACTCAAGTTTTTTTCTTTTATCCTTCCAAGCTGCACCCACTAATCCCTGGTAATTGCAAAGTCAAGGTCGCTAGAAACTTATCGACCGTAAAATCGCTTTATCGAGCGTTCCTTCTAAAAAGCAAAGATAAAACAATTTATTACAGAAAAACAATTGAAGAAAAAAGATTAAAAAATTCTATTAATTATATCTATTAAAAAAACATATTACGGCGAATATTAAAACTCATTTTCATATAAAGTTGATCCCTATTGATTCTTTTTTTTTCACATATTCGGTGTTAGGACATAATATCAATCGCTTATACTCTTCGTCCTTTTCTTATGTACGAAATGGACTCAAGGCGTACCGTCAACGACGACGACAGCGTAGGTCGATGTCGAGGCGATGACGCATAATCCCCAGTGGCTGTAGTGAAACTCGACGCAGCCCTGTCAAAAGCAGACATCCCGTAGAAAAGGGGACGATTAGCGCTTAATCGACGCTGGGAAAGGAGTAAGAAAAGGAAGGAAGGAACGATGGAATGAGGAATGAACGGGTAGAAGAGGCAACGAGGGAACTTTCCTTCGCCAATGTAAAATCTTCCATGTCGCAGAAAATCTGGGCAAGGTCAGCTCTTACTCTCGCAAGCTCGCGATAATCTTCGCCGATCCCGTCAAAACTGTGGGCTCTCTTGGGCACAGCGTCATTAGTATATAAAATCGATGCGCCAAGATTTTGCGCAGCAAATATATTCGATATCGCGATCCTCAAGAGACGTGCACGTGCCACAAGATAACTTAGGGTATTTATGTGTATATCATGTGTATACAATATATACAGGGTGATTCAGAACTAAGGCAAAACCTTGCACGAACGTATTCATGACGATGAAACGAAGAAGAACCTGTTTTTATAAATGTCGTGCAACAAGTAGTTTCGAATTACTTAGGTTTAAAGTGAATCTATCAGGTGTCAGATCCAATGGAAATACGGAGTCATCAAATTGGGAGATTTTTTCAATGTGAATACAAATTTCCGACAAACAAATGCAGATGTTTAATTTTTATAGCACACAAAACTGCCCTCAGTCATGCTGAACACAGTTTTTTTTTAAATCCGTTTTCTATGTACATGAAGATAAGTTGAAACTCGCATTAAGACTCTTGCCTTTTAGTTCTGAATTACCCTGTATACTATATATCGATATATACTGCTACGTGGATAGACGTATGTGTCTACATTACTCGTAATATTCTTAATTTAGAGTAATACCTTGAAGAAGAAGAAAGTACAAAAATGCAATTTCAGCATTTTCAATTTGCGTACCAAACTGGAACGCTTTTTCACTTGATGTCGTGGAGGCCACCTTGAAAAATCGACTAACGAATATATGGGCACGGCATGTCGATAATTCATACGGAGTTATCAGACTAATGAAAAGTATTACCAAGTATGAGAGCCGAAATTTAATATGATCGATTTGCAATAACTTTTCAATACTTTCGTTAAAGGCGAATCATTAAAAGTTACCCCTTAAAAAGTTTTTAGGTTGATACTTCAAGGCTTTTGATGAGAGAGGGTGTTTTATCCTTCGCTCTTTCTTTTATTCCTTTCTTTCTTTTTTTTTTTGTATACTCCATGCTATTCCGAATTTCGTACCAAACGAAACTTAAACGACGTTTAAATCTTACAGATCCTGCACTATTTATGTAACTCCCATTGAGAGCGATCATGGCGAAACTTCGTACTTTCCAGGAACGTCGACCATAAAGATGCGTTACTGACGGTCGCGCTGGGATTGCTTTAGCAACGGTGAAATCCTCCTCGTGGTCACATTCGAGTTTCTCAACCCTCCATTTTTCATTTTATGTTATACATTTTTCAACGTTCCAGTCCAAGGTTGGCGCTACTGCAGATTGCAGAAACAAGAAGAAAACCATTGATAAATGCTAGAAAGATACGAAACTGACAAAATCAGCTATTACTATATCTTATTCTAAGGGATGATCACTTTTACTTACATCTACAATTTTCCACGAGGACAGAGGATTTCTACGAATATCGATTATAAGCCAATAGTACCTCAATATAGTACACACCTACGTTAAGAAATAAAACTGTAAAATAAAGTATAATACAAACGAAAGAAACATAAACAGGAGTCGCCATAATAATTAGAAATTCTGGTGACGAGTTCAAGGATCCTGTTCCACGATATAACTGCCTACTCTAGTTAGAATTTATAACCGCGCGAGCCTTTGTCCTCAAGCAAATCGCAAGATTGTATCTTGAAGAGCGTCCCCGTCGCCTCTTTTATTTCAAGGAAATTAACGGCAACCGCCAAGTAATTGTCGGACTTTAAACTCAGGCAACGTAATTACAAAGGAACAAAGCGTTTCGCGGATCTAGCGAAGTAAAATACGTAAAAGGACGTAATAGGAGAAATTTTACAACAAAACACCATCCAGTGCATTGATCGCGCAATTCACCTACCCGCGTAAAGATTTTCCCAAACACAAATGTTCAATTACACCAACTTTCCATACCCTTCCAGGTCCCAGATTTCCTTGCGCGCGACTATACTCATTGATTTTTCAATGTAGACACGTGTATGCTATACGTTCAATGCCATCCACGTTATCGGAATCAACGAAGAACAACAAACTCTCTCGGTATCGGAAATCTTAGTACAAGCGTACGGACGAACTTGACCTTGAAGTCCGTATATAAGCTTGGAAATTTCTATGCTTATTACGTCTTTCCTCCTTACGTCTGATTTCACAAGTAGACCGTGATGTTGTGATAAGCCATGAAAACACAATGAAACTTTCGAATTAAATATACATATTATTTGTCGAAAGCTAGTCAAATTTCACGCTACATGTATTTCTACGAATATATATACTACATTCAGCTACAGGTATAAACTATGTATATACAACGTATATAACTGCCTAGTATCTATCCGTAAAACGTAAAACTAAATGGGTGATTGACTTTTAAGGGTAAATTGTATGGAACAAATTTCATAAAAATAGACAGAACCAGAACATCCGTGTCCGGACGACGATCAAATATAATGGACCGCGACGTCTAGTGTATAGGGTGATTCCACCAGTGAATGGACAGGCCCCAGTAAGTGGACACGTCCACGTAAATTGTATCTATATATAGTCATTTTAACACGGGTATCCACTCACTGGAGAAGTTTCTTAAGGTGTTCATGTACTGGTGGATTTACCCTACCTAAGGACGTTCAGAAGAATCTAAATGGCAAGAAGGTTCGTATTAAAAAAGTATGCATAATCCCAGAAAGCGTCACAACATCGTGGTTGATAAATTGACACAAGAGGCTATTACACTAGACTCTCCAGTTAACATGTTTATTTATCGTGACTGTATGACAAATTTGTACACATGTTTAAAATTCGTAAAAGTTTAATCTGTTACACGTCATCGAGTCTAATGATTGAATGAATAGTTTATTATATAAAAACCGAATTTGCATATTATTGTAGCAAGGGAACATGTAGCTACAACATACGGTAGTATTTATAGAGATTTAACAAAAAATTCGGACTTGAATAAACGTGCGTATGTCTTTTTATACGTACATACATAACAGTAGTACCAATTGCGCAGCTTATGGATGTTACATCATTCATGCACAACACTGAACACAGATATATATAGTGTATAGCAAAATAAAAAAAGAAACACAGTCGACAATAAAAGTGTAAACACGAAAATGTATAAAGGAGCTACGTAGAGAAACTATAATGGCGCTGCAGTCGCGACTCTCTGTCGCTGATATCGGAAATAATCCTTGTATAAGAGGCCAAGTGTTTTATATCGCTGCCGAAGTCGTTTCTCACGGACGATGGGAATTGCAAATCATCATTGGCATCGCTGCCAGGATTAGCAGTAACCAAAAGTCTTTGGCAACAAGCCTTGAACTGCTACCATTTTACGAAATAAAATGATACATTAACTCCTATACGGTTCTCGTAGGAACTAAAAGTTATTAAGGCTACGACTAATAAATTGTCGTGAGCCGTTGTATTTAGCCGGATACCCTGATAATCTCGAAGAACGAGGCTATTCGTATAATTACGATCGACCGAAGGTAAGTTTGTTTGATAGTTTAATAATAGCACATATGTACATCATGAGTGTACTGAACATCACATACGTGGTCTACCCCATATATCATATTATATCGCACCTTTCATTATTTGTACAATAAAAGCCTGGCGACTAAGTAATAATTTCAAACTTCAATATCTCTCGAAACTGAGACGTCCTATAGCGCCGTAGACGAGAAATAAAGAAAAATGGTAAAGAAAATTGAGGGAGGCGTCGTTACGCTAAGCGACAGCCGCGACACCTTCGTAAACGCTAACAAATTGTACTGAATAGGCACTGAGTAGAACAGACAAAGAAGATGCTTAAGTTGTGATCAAAGGACGCGACATCATCTCATTACGGTCTGAAGCCAGCAGCGATTACTTAATATGCATATAGTATACCGTGAGCTTTAGCGCAAGAGGGAAATTCGCGAAGTACTTTAAGGGATAGAAAATCCTACCACGCTAACTATCTATGTAGATTTCAGAAGGGAGAGTAGATATCAAGCATGGGGTGAAAAAAAAACTGTAGCATAAGGGTGAATCAGGATAGGTATCAGTTCCGTGTATACGACGCCAATAAGATTTCAGTAAATAAGATCAATAATTTGCGCAAAGAACTTTATCTGGAAAGATACCTATAGGCTGGATAGAATGGAGACGTGAAATTACAGAGGGAATGAATTCAAGACGGCTGCTAGTGGAAGATAGCTGACTGTTAAAGGGAAATACAAAAGTTCCCAAGAGAGAAAGAGAAAAGACAAGAAGTGGAAAGAATTTAAGAAAGGGAGAAAAAAATCTAAGGTGTAAGAATTTACGTGGTAAGGGGTAAGGGAAGGGAGTATGGGAGGAAGGTGGGGAAAGAGGAAGGACTCGAATTCACACTAATCCCTGGGACATAGTTTAGATTCCAGATAGGGAGAATCAGGAATAGATATAAGGCCTGAAACAGGGAGAGTAATAACATTATTGTTATCAAGACGGAGTTGCGTCTAAAACGAATACCGATCGCGATACGTATAGTAGATGCTGTAAGACGTGCGACAAGATGAAAATAAAATTACAGATTCTCTCCCTCTCACTTTATGCCATTCAACTCGATTTCCTCTACCCTCACTATACTTATAGCTACACTCTTACCCCATTCCCTTTACCATGAACGACAGAAGGAACCCGCTGCTTTCTTCCCTTCGACAACTCCGGAACTAATAAAGTTTCGGCCTTTAGAAAATATTCTCTCCACCCTATACAGTCTCATTCTCTTCTTCCCTTAATTCCTATCATACACGTAGGCGCCGCCATTTTCATTTCATCTTTCGTCATTCATCATCTACATTGGTATCTTCAATGTTTATCTTTTTTTTTACTGATGCTATAATTTTTTGTATTTACAATCAAAATTTGATATTTATAAAAAAAACTTGATTCGCAATATTTTGTATTAATTTATATTGAAATGTCCAATATACATTCGTACACTGATTTACTTGGGAACTTGATTGTCTATTAACTAAATACTTAGCAGTGTATGGTAGGCTGCTGTGTCTCCTTTCAGCCATTACTCTAGGAAAAGTGATAGAGGCCCAGAAAGTAACAAGTTGATTGCACGAACGTCGAAGACAAGGTAGGTAATTAAAGGAGGTACAAAGGCGTGCGATGCCGTATAACGTAACGCGCGCGGTAACGCAACGCTTCGGTGAGACTCGCTCTACGTCACTTCACTACTTCAAACCCGTCACCATCGGCACCCACTTTCCCTTGAAAGAGAAAACCTCATCTAGGGACCCTAGAAACTACTGGAAAATGGAAAAGAAAAGAGTGAAGAAATATTAGATGTCATCAGTGAAATTGATGGAACCGGCTATAAAGTACTGTATGATACTGAAGGAGAATATACAGGAATCCTGAAATGTCATATACAGGGAAACGGTATTTGGGAACCATAAGATACCTGAGAGGACGATTTCCTATCGTGACGCGAGGGTGGCCGGTTTTTGTGGTGACGCACTTTTTGCAAGGAGATATTGGATTTTGGCACAGACTAATAGCATTGCCTGTGCGCGTAGGCTTAACGTTTTTACTAAGCCTTTTTCTGATAATTAATGTTTGTCGGATTGGCTCGATGGGGGCCAGATTAATGATCATTTTACCCGTTTGCCATTACATTGGAAGAAGTGTGGGAAGGAAAAAAAAAGAAGGCACGGCTTTCGCTCACGAATGAAGAAAAAAAATTGTCCAACCTAAAAGTAAAGGGTGTCGCATGATCCAATGGGTACCCACGACGTAGGTATGTATATATACCTACTTTTCACACCCTCGTCGAAAATACCAAGCCTGACCTTCACCGCAACCAACATAACAGCCTTGCGTTCACCGCTGCTGCCATCGGTAGAAAAGAAAATCATATTTCATCAAGTTCACAATCCGCGGCTTATCTACTTCGTTTTACGAATGTCGGGCTTAATACTTATGTTGATCCTGCATGCACGCTTGACGCCATTTTGAGTTGAGGTGTCTTAGCAAAATTAAGGCGGTTTCACATGAAAACTTTATTATTATCCTAACGTTAGAAACTTACTTTTGTGGGTTCCTTGGAAAATAGACTTAAGTCATTGTGATAGGTTAGGATCAAGTTTTACGTAACGTCAGGAGGTAGACGAATGAAAAGAAGTAAAATAATTGAAGTGGGAATAAACGCCAAGGATAGAGACACTTAATGCAGTCTCTAAACGTCTGGCACGTCTCTAAGTGGATAAAGCCCATTTAAAGGCAGACAGGAGAGACAAGCGCGTGGATATTTCTCGGTCCACTCAGTGGATGCTGGGAAAACTCAAGCTTATACTAAGGTGCGTCAAGCTTAACGGATAAACGGTATAGTTGGAAACAGGGAAGTCTAGCAAGATAGCAGGACCGTTGACTATCATGCTCGAATGAGTTTGAGCAAAATTAGTTATGAGATGAGAGAAGATCGTCTTTCCGTCCTGTTGGATGCTGTGAGGTATGTAAGCATAACCGTGCTTAGATCTTACGATGCAGTTCCGAGGGATCAAAACGGAAGCTCCAGGCGTACAGATAAGGACTTGGAGGAATAGGTAGGTACCTTCCAGGATCTCCTAAACCGGTTTCCTACAGATTCGGGCTATTTATTGCTGCCTGTTGCCTTAGTCACCTTTGCCCTGTTCCTACTGCACACCTATCTACCCTTCATCGATGCCTACATTAAGATGCATCGCTTCTCTGGAAAGCGAAAAAAAAAGAACAAAATCAACGCAACAATGGTTAAAACTATTTTCGAGGCTGACACGAGAATAAAAAATGACGCTGGAGATGAGAGACGTCACGTCACTACGAATAGAACTTATTCAGCCATTTTATTTGCCCGAATTTCGCAGGCTTTGATCAAGGGGTCAGAATTGAGTCAATGTTTGTCCCGGTTTACGGTTGTCTGTTTTGATGTGATTAGATTTCGTCCAAGTTTATAACCCGTAAAAGATTCTGCCTTGGTTATTCTTGTCTCTACCCCCGTGCAACATATATCTAGTCAGTTTCATCCCTTTGCTATGCGTCGCGGGCAGCGAATGTTTTGCGATCGATCGGGTCCTCGTGCTCTCTAGGGCTTTGACGGGATGATGGGTAGGATCGTATATAAGAGGACCAGCGTGGATATCAGAAAGCGGTTTTTCCTTAGAAAAATGAAACTGAGGGTCCGACTCGTTCATGTCCTTGAAGAAGATCATAGTCATTTTCATTTTTTTTGTATGTCATCAAGTACAATTCACATAGTTGCTACTTCCTTGCATAATTATTTATCATATATATAGCATCCAGAAAGTGCCAATCAAAGAGGGTATCAATGAGACGTTCGAACGCAGATTCATTATGCATAGAAAATTCGTAAAGGTACGTAAGGGTGGAAGAATGTAAAGGGGTACGAAAAAAATAACAGTGACCTCTAAGGAATATTAGATAGAGAATTTTCCAAGTACATAAATTATATACGAGATGGTTTTGTTATCTTATCGTAACGCAGTGGTGCCTCGATAATGAAGATGCTAATGACGCTACTCCTATTGAATTAATTACTCTAAATGGCTAGAAAATTTCGATCCGCTTCGTGAGTAACTTGGCGAGGTAGAGAAGATGAGGT
Source organism: Hartigia nigra (assembly GCA_031001745.1). Taxonomy (NCBI): domain Eukaryota; kingdom Metazoa; phylum Arthropoda; class Insecta; order Hymenoptera; family Cephidae; genus Hartigia; species Hartigia nigra. Next base: position 128,320 of record JARPRG010000605.1, on the reverse strand, counting down.
TGATGACGTCGAAGTTAAAGGAGAGTGCCTGGGTAGAAGTAAAGAGCATTACATAATACTTGGGTTATACATGGATCATCGAAATTTCACGGGTTATTTGATTTTCGTGGCATCCCCTATAAAATGATGGTTTTTGTATACGTTATATCGGCTACCTCACTTGTCTCCTTTGGACCATATATAACACACGTATAAATTAGAGGGTTGAGATATCAGGGATGAATTTTCGAGAGAATCACCCCTAACTAGACAAGAACTTAATCCAACATAAACCTCAAAATTTGCCAGCGGAAATGTGCAGTCTCTAAACTAAATTGTGTATCGTCGCGAAGGAAGCGATGGCGCCCATAGGGACGTTACAAGAGCACGGCCATTTAAGATAAAAGGGGTTACGTAGAAAGGGTGAGTTAAGGGTGGCTGGGCAAAACGTGCTCACTCGCCAACCAAGGCGATCACTTCTCACCAGTAACATAATGCCATACATAGCTAACATCCAGTGCTGAGAAAATTCAATCGATACTTGCACACGGTATCGACGTAGTCGATAAGGGTAGTTTTTACAAAAAAAAAAAGAAAAGTAATAGAAATAGAACAGCCAATACATTTTTTCAAGCAGAAAAAGTCAACAACGTAACAATCCTCTCCAGCATATCTGCACTGACTAGGCAATAAGTAAAACAACCCCTATAAGAGTCAGCCATTAACTGAAGTTACGTTCAAGAGTCCCTCAGGCACTTTTAACCATTTGCTATGTTTGACTCGGTCTGCAGTAGCTGTAGGTATAGAGACTGTAAGAGAGCCAAGGGGTAGTGTGAGTGCAGAAGGGTCCAGGAACTTAAAGAGTAAGTCGCATGAATACAGTAAACGGGTGATCATGCAGAGCCACAATCTTTCAAAGCTAAATGCGTCTTACGACCCCTAAGTCCTAAGTTGATTTGCTCTGCATAAGGGAAACATTTATGTCTGTAGTATACAGTGGAAATAGTATATCTATATACAGTATACAAGGAACGCCATGCTTTAGGTACAAGGATGCCCGGTTCTATGCGTTAGAACCAGCCCCTAGGTCTCCTTGTCGACGTACATAAACGACCACCCTGTATGTACCCAGCAATGTACACCCCCCTCTCTCCCGTACGAACTAGCTACACGTGGAGTCATAAAGCCTGAATTGCTCGCAACATACATAAACCCAACCACCTTTGGGCTTGGATAATCAACCCCCTCGAGCATCTTGCTTAGTTGCTTACTTGCTTCAGAAATCGCTCTAATTAGCAACACCCAATACCATGAGAAATGGTAATCTCAATGGTGGCGAATTTGCGAATGAAAATCGAAATTAAGAATCAGCCCTGGCGACTAATTCTACAAATTTTTTACAGAAGGGGATGATTTGGCGGGGTTGTATCTTAGATGGAATGTTATAAATAATTGCCATTATTGAAAGTGGGATTCGGGGATTGATGAGGATTTAAGAGGGAACTTTATGAAGCGATGGAATAAATTACAGGTAAACAATTAATTTTTATCAATTTCGCGTTTATTTATTCTTTAAATCCGTGCTTGTGGCAAGACTGCGAATAGCGCGGGTAGGGCGGGATCAACGATCGTGACCCCACTGACCCGGGAAATGTCGCATACCGTTCTGAAATCCCGTTACGAAGCTCGTTTACTCGCAACACTTCGAAAATATCGTTTAAACTTTCTCGGCATTACGATTGGTATCACGGTCTGTATGATTCTACTGATAATCCATGTTTTTACTTCATTCTTGATATTTCACATTTTTATTACGACTCATTTTATAATAACATTTTCCAAATCGAAATATTTAAGCAAATGCAACATGCATCGATTCAAGAATCATCGTAAAAGTTATAAATCATCAATCGTCTCAATGCAATGCATTGAGTATATTATAAAAATTGAATAACAATTAAAGATCAATAAACTATTAATTGAGTGTACTAATTAATCTATTACAAACTATTATGATATCCCTTATCACAAAGATTGATTGCGATTAATTACTAGATTACTTAATTGCACAATATATATTCATTCGCTTGCTACTATATAGATACAATAACAGTAGTTGTGATCTCTGGTGACAGTAAAATCCAATAGATGGCGCCACGTTATATAAAGAACAAACGTTAGCCGTAACTCGTTGCGGCTGGAAAACTTTGCAGCCAACAACAGCCAATCCACATGTTCCTCCTAATATCCTCCAGGTTAGAGCATCCCACACGGCCTAGTTTTGACTCAGCTAATAACGTGTGTCGGAAGGCAGAGTTATTACTCCATCGAAACACATGTTTTACAAAGTCATAAGCCACCTGGTCGTACTTAAGATTAATACGCATAAGAGAGGTTCGAGTAACAAGTGTAATTTACGCGTCCTATACATATATCGTGACTCGGCGTTGCTCGATGACGCAATACGTATAACATAAATCGCAGATAAAATAAGATAACAGCGTGGCAGGCCTGAATAGTCAGTTATCACTTATCCTGCGATGGCGACTGACACACCGGACGTCGATATTCAGGACGGCAAGTTGCTCCGAGTCTCGTGGCAAGGACTGTGCGATTTACGATTGCAAAATAATAAGATAACCTCAATATCAAAGTGCGTTTTTGAAAAAGCACCGAGTAACCTGAACTGTATTGATCTGCGTGATAACCGTCTCAAGAAAGTGCCAGACTTTGGAAATGCTTGTAGCGCGAATATCCTACTCCTGTCCAGGAACGAGATAACCAGCATCTGCAAGGAGTCCTTCGTCAATCTGCCAAATCTCCAAGAGATCAGACTGACGAAAAATTGTCTTGAGGAATTGGGCAGTCGAGTCTTTGCTGATCTCACTTATCTATACACACTGAACTTGTCCTATAATGATATATCGAGTATAGCTAATGATGCATTCGCAGGTTTGCACTTCCTTAAACATCTGGACCTAAGTCATAACAGCATCCCTTCACTTCCCGATGACGTCTTCGCTGATCTGAAATCATTGGAGACTCTTATATTATCTTGCAACGTTATTGGTGAGATCAATAAAAATACGTTTCGCGCTCTGGATCAGCTTATTGAACTCGATCTTCATCTTATCAGTATCACGGAATTGCGTGACGATATATTTATTGATTTATGCAATTTAAAAAAGCTCACGCTATCATGGGGAAAAGTGTATACCATATCGTCAAATACATTTCGCGGATTGGAGAATCTGGAATTGCTGGAACTCAACAGGAACCTCTTGAGCACGATATCCGGTGGACTCTTTCGGCATCTGACCAACCTCAAACGACTCATGTTACCATATAATGATATCACGGATATCGATCAAACGGCTTTTGTGAATTTGATAAATCTACAGGAATTAAATTTAAGTCGTAATCAAGTATCGTACCTGGCTGATGGTGTCTTTTCGAAATTACCGGCATTGACCCACCTCAATCTCTCCTGGAATCGGCTATCGGATGTCCTGACACCTGAGATCTTTCAGGGCTTGGATAATCTGGAGGAGCTGGAACTTTGTCGTAATGGAGTCGCTTCCCTGGAGAAGGGATTGTTCTCGAAGTTACCAAGATTAGTCACACTAAATCTATCGAACAACTGTATTGCCACCATCGAACCAGGTGCTTTTGAAAATCTTAACAATCTTAAGGAACTTAAACTCAGTTGGAATTACCTTAAAACACTTCCTGATGGCGGATTTCAAGATCTTTCGTCTCTGGAGAAGCTCTGTCTCTCTTACAACAAAATCAGTGAACTGACGCCTGACATGTTCCTAGGCATAGCTAATATCAAGGATTTGGACTTGTATAAAAATCGATTAGAGATGCTGCCTGATAACGTATCGCGTACACTAGTTCATTTGGTTAAATTAAAAATAACGTAAAGACAAAAGTGGACCTCAAAATTAACCAGTGAAGAAACTCATTGCGTAAGAGACAATAGAGACTGAAATATATCCTCATTATAACAAAATTAAATTTATTTTTAACTAACATAAACATTATCTACCTACAGCCAAGATAAAGATTAACAATTTCCTCATTTCGTACCACCTGATAAAATCCAGCGAACTATCCCATTCATCACTGCGCACAAAACTTATATTCCTCGAAATCTAGTCTAATCAGCGTCTATCAAATACAATTTATCTCGAACATCCACATAAGCCTGTAAACAATGATTAGTCCCCGATCAAACAATTTTTTACAAAAAAAAAAAAAAAACATAAATAAAAGAGCACAATAATAAAAATCGTTTTGATTAAAAACAGAATTTTTTTCATTCATTTCCCTTCCACACTTGGTATTATACAAAAATTCTCCAATTTTTCTATATACGAAGATTTACTGTGTTCAAATAGTATATATAATATAATATAACAAATACAATATAATAATAATTAATTCAAAATGCCTGTATATTCCTCTCGCTTTATCTCGATCCAATGATTATCGATAATAATCAAAAAAAAAATCGCCAACATTACGGGAATACGCAAGAGAAAAAGAATACAGTACCTACAACTAGGAGATGGTAGAGGATTACAAGGGGATACAAGACTATAACTCACCTCGGCAATGCGTTTAACCGACACATTATCTGTGCGCCAATTAAGTATCAGCATTGTAATACGCCTCATAACTCATCCATCCACCCTTTTGATATTCGCACAAGCGCGCAGCTGGCCCGTATAACTGGTAGCGTAAACCGTGGAAAGGACTGAACGTGACAGGGTAGTAGAATCGAGACGTGCTACCGGAAGTAACACTGACCGGACATGAATCGATTCGACCGATCCTATATATATATATATATATATATATATATATATATATATATATATATATATACGGGTACATATAGAAAATATAAAGCGACCGACAGTATGAGCATGCACCAATATACCTATATATACACAAGCATTCAAGAAGGGGACGTTTCATTCGGGTGCTATCAAGAATTCATCATCCCTACTGACTCAAGAGTGATAGTAAAGTTTGGAAATTCAACTAGGGGATGGTTTAGGGTCTCCTATATATAATAAGAGTGGTCAACGGGGTTCATTGAACTTTTGCAACCCCCTACGTAGAGGCTGAATGAGATTAATCCGTCAATATCTTGCGGTTTTCAGGAAGTTCATCGCAGACGGAAGTAGGGAAATCGGCTTTCGCTATATCGATAATACGATCATCCGTTTGCCACTGAACGTCTTTGATATAACAAGGATTGGCATTAAGGCGCGTTCACACTTCGTGATAAAATCGAATCTACCTACGATCTGACCAGCACCATCCAGCCTTCATCATCCTCTATGTCTCCTGTCTAGTTTCTAACAACTACATAATCGCGTTAGAAGTTATGGCTGGTATACATGATTTAGAGAGACGTTGATACTTGGTAGTAGCAACTTTACTTACTCGAATTGTATATCTTGTTATGCAGTTGTTAAGAGTTGACGTGAAACTCCTGCCTACTTTGCTCCTTGAGCAACGTGGATAAATGTCCGTTTAACGAGGGTAAAATACAGACTGTTAAGCATCCACTTCCGTAACAGGATACTACCCGGTTCTATTCTGTTAATCCTAACCCCAAAAACAATGCCCACGAGAATACAAGGGTATTTTGAATATTAAGCCATAAAGTATTAATTAACATAATTAACTTTTAAGTCTCATTAATAAATATTTTTTGTATGTCAGCAACAACATATATATACACACACTGTAGGATTCTTATGACTTATATGAAACCATCCCGAGTAATTGAGATTCCTTGCAGGATTTTTAGTGGCGCAAACCCCCGAGCTAGTTCAGCTACCTTAAGAGAAATGCTTTTTCGCTCCAAGGGTTGGCAATAACTGCAGTGGGTCCGATGGCAACGCATTGCTAGCAGCAACATTGGCTTAATTATTCAATTGTCGCATTGCGGTAAAACTTACCAGACTAGGCAGGGCTCCTTATTATTTCAATACAGCTGGGTATAGGATGACATTGAAATTTAGGGGTTCTGTATAGGGGTGGTTTTCTTATTGCTTATAATCAGTAGGTTATGAAGGTTTCCAGCATGGAATATACCCTATTGTAATATATCTACTGGGGACTTAGGCACTTGTAAATAGGGGTTAAAGCTTTCCCGGGGGTTCCCCGTTTTTCAGGGGGTTGCTTCGGTTTTAGGGGTGGGTTCTCAGTCCCGGGCAGTTCTCGCACAGCCACCTGTTCGACAAACCCACTATAATAATTACACTGACCAGAACCAGTCGACTGTGGGGAGACGGCGAACTGTAAGCGCATTAACGTAAGGCGCTTATCTAATTGCTGACCAGTGCAATTACATATATTACGATTAGTCGATAATACTCGTTGTACGGTGTCGAATGATCGGGGCAAGGATATAACATGGCTTCGCGACGCTTTTCTGAAATCATTTACATAAATTTGTGCTTTGTTATAATCCTTTGTTCGACTTTGTTAATTTTCCCTTTCTATTTTTTTCGTTTATGAATTTCAATCTGTGCGTTTCCTTAGCTCGGACGATCAGCTATGGCGCATATACGTAAAAGCGACGCCTTAATGTAATCTCACTTCGGGTACTGAAAATAAAGGGAAAGCGAGAGGGGACCATGTGAAAAAAAATCAAGGATAAAGGTGGGGGCGATGCGGAAACGGCGAGGGAGTGAACTCGAAACATAAAAAAAAATAGCGGACGAAGGGTAACCCCATGAGAAAAAGTTCAGCATTTTTACCTCATGCATTATGGAGAAGTTAGTTATTAGACATAAGACGAGCGTAAAGAGTGGAGGAATCCATTTCCAATAGCTCGACATATGTGAATCGCTCTAGAATGGCCAGGCTGGTATAGATTTCCAATTCAGCGAGATATTTTCAATATCGTTGTCGCACGCTCTCCCTACAGCTTGTCTGCAACCCTGTGCCGGAAGCGATGGATTCGAACGGTACAAGAAAGAATATTGTACCAGGATTTTCACGAATTTTCAAGAAAGAAAAAAAATTTATTGCGAATTCACATTTGCAAGAATTTTGTTCGTCGTAGACCGAGTTACGCGATACTCTACTCTTTCGGCTATATTAGAATAGAAATTGTATGATCTTTTGAAAGTTTTTATAAATGGCGGGAAAAATCGAAATTTTGAATCTACAGATAACTCATTCCCATCGCTCATCCCACCCACTGTGTCCAACTCTTTCCACTAGACTCCTCAGTCTCCATCTCCATCTTCTCGGTTATCGTATTATAACACGCCGTCGATATTAAATCTATCTATAACAGAAGGAGTATCTCTGCCGGCTCTGAATCCTGGCCAGATAATATATGAAATATCAGAAATAGTGTGCATCCTGTCGAATGAATTTCCAGAACTTCTTAATTTCATGAAAATTTATCTATAGATGAATTATGAAATCTAGTGTACGTACAAATAGTATACAGTAAGCGTAAAAAAAAGAATTCAGTGAAATGTTTCATAAAATTCCCCGAGCTCAATCGCCCAAATGCAGTTTCCAATAAAAAATAAAAAAATAAAAAAATAAAAAAGTCTAAAGGAAGAAAGAACCAGAGACAATCCGAAAGACTTCCTCTTGACGCTTTACGACATCTGCAAGGAGCTGAACTGCGGGCGTACTAAAAGTGGGTATCACAGGGTCCTCTAGTTCCGGTTCAGCAGTTCAATCAAGCAGGTAGGCAACAAACCACTGCCGTTAATTGGCCACGGTACCAACTCCGGTTTTACGAGGCAATCCACCTAAATTATCCGACCTGCATTTCCGGCTGACCTCTGCTCTCTGAAACCTCACCCCTAGAAATTACACCTACCCTTTGCAGTATAGTTTGCAGTACGCTACACTTGCAGGAAGTACATAAACCCCTGCTACAGTCAACATCTTAAAGTAAATGCCCTCGAGAAACATAAGGGTTGAAGAAACACATAAACAACGAAAGATGTGCTCAGTAGTCACAGTGCGTGCTTGGACAGCCATCATACTTAAATTACATTAAAAAAAAATTCAGAGCACAAACTTATTCCCAGGTATTAAAGTTTCTTCAGTAAAACCAAAAAAAAAATATAGAAAACTTATAAGGTGATCGCACGTCGAAGAACCAGCACCTTTACCAACCCTAGCACTATTGACGGCAACGACTTCGGCTTTACCGGAAGCAGTGGAGCGCCCCTTGAAAGTACTTGATTAAACTTAACTTTCGAACTGTCAGTAGCAGAAACCCAGGTTTGTGCGCGCGAAGCGTAGAGACTTCATCTCCAATGAAAATAGAGATAATCAATCCTATGGAGGATCGGTCGACTAGAGGATTTTCAAGATAAACGCTTCGACTCGAAATCCCGCAAGTTAGCAAACGTACTGCTCTGTAGTATTACTTAAGAATTCTAGACGCTGTGAATATACAGATATACTTACGTATACTAGACGCCTATTAGAATGAAGTCAAAAAATTATCTATAAGAAACACAACTGAAAAAAGAGATTAGGTCCAGTTAACGTTCTAAACCACAGAGGATACATACGCCATGTTGGCCACAGTATTCCTCATGGTAAAAATACAGCTCATTAAGGGAAGTTCTTGCGAGACACGAAACGGCAGTACGTAGGAAAACCAGCACGTAAAACGTATTGTAGCTGGTGAGGTGTGAAACCTCATCCAGGAGCAACCTGGTTGGTTATGTCGTGCTAACTTTCGCGTTACTTCTTTATGGCCACCGCAGGAGAACCTAGCTTGGATATATTATATATATATATATATATCCTGGTGCCAGTACGTACGCTGCAACGTCTTAACGTCCGTACGCACTCCATAAAACTCATCCCTGAATCGTGACGTTGCATTGTCTCGTAACGCGGAATAATACGAAAAATCTGCTAACGTCAGAATGAAATTGAAAAGTATTTTTAAGAAAAGCCTCCGATACGATATAACAGACAAATATTCGTCAGTGTCTTTCTTTCGTAAACAATTATCCCATTAACCATTCTCTTTATCAAATTACATATTTTTAGCCTCGAGCCTGAAGTCTTTAATGTCGGTCTTTGCTCCGAATGATAAATAATTAATAAAGCGCTAATAAACCCTAATGAATGATACGCTACATGACTCTTAGCCGTTCCCAGCGATAATGAGTCCAGAAATTCGTTCAAGATAATGTAATCTACCTGTCTGCATTTATGACTGTGCTTCTTTAAGTTACAATATTTTTCAACTGATATTTTGCTTTGTTATGTGTGATAAGCTGATAAAATTATAGGCGATTATCCGTGTTTGATTTTTTTTTGTAATATTAATTTTTTATTTTATTATATTGAGTTACGTTATATATGCAATATACTTCGTTACTTAATGTGAAAAAAAGAACAGATTTTCCTTCGTATAAACAATGTTATAGAAAAAGAAAATCCGTTTATTCCAATATCACAGATTGATCCAAAAACATATATAAGACGTTATATTTGATATCACAATGATATCTCACCGATGAAAAGGGGCCAGGCGTCTTCGCTATACCTATCCATAGGGGACGCCGTGCGTCGCGGATATCACACGCGTCGTCTATTGTTTCAAAGTAAACACACTTTGAGTAGATAAGAGGTTAGACTTAAGTGGCAAATAGAGGGAGGAAGAAGCAATGGCGTTCGAGTGGTGTCTCATTTTTCTTAGACGACTTGTCTTTCCACGTTGTCAGTCCCCAAGTGCTTATTCTACATTTGATAAAGTGCTCGTCATTACCGACGCTTCGAAGGGTAGTTTCCGTATCTTTTACCATATATATATATATAATACTTCACCAATATCCTAATAAGCGTAAAATCATACCATATACATCAAAAAATTGTTTTGATAGAAAAGACATGTTTTAATGTAAATTATTATTTTTAAAATTTTAATATAATACATAATAATTAATAGAACAATATATTAATAAATTAGAGAAATAAATTTCTTGGTATTTTATTTTGGGTATACTGATTCATAACTTTATGACATTCGGTAACTTTAAGTATTGTATTGTAAATGATGGAAGATAAATGAATGTAAGAGGCAGAGAAAATGATGAATAATATAGATAAAACCGATGAGACGTACATACGCCCCCTATAGATCGTGACAGTTTGGAAAATGATGTAAGCCGCTTATACGGTATCCGATAACGTTGGAAAGCCACAGTAGCCGAGTAGGAATTTTACTCGGTAGAACGATAAATTATGTATCTGCCGCGGGAACATTCAGATTTTCATATTCGCCCGGACAAATTTATTCGCACGGTCGAACGAGCGACGCGAGCGATCGCATTAAACTCAAATAGAGCGTCGCTTGCGACCGCGTAAATAAATTACAGTACGCTCGCGATTTCGCCATTTGAAAAGCGATTTTGTTCACGCTGTCCTATGCTATTATTTTGAATATGGCATCGGGCGATGAGTGAACTTCTGACGCTACTGATTAAAGGAGGATGCTTGGATACTAGAAAAAGGGGAAAGAGAGCTTGAATGGGGTCTTAGAAAAGAAAGTCAAGGACGGAGGATTTGAGACACGTAAATTAGTAGATGTGGGTTGTAGATTAAAGGAAAGCGGATATTATCCACATGGGAAGAGTCTTCGGAAGGGAGTACCTAGAGGACGTTGATTTTCTGAATTCTTGAAAGTGACTTCCCAAGTACGTCACATATGCCAGGACACTAGGAACAAGGATAGAATGGGTGAAAATGATTCTCACAGGAGAATCTACGACGTTACAATTTTCTTGAGCAGTAATATACGTATAGCAAGTATAATATTATGATATGACAGTATGGATCCATATAACAGATGAATCTAATATGGAATGAATATATTTGCACGTGTATTTTTTTTTTATACAGTTAAAAATATTTTATATAGATGATATGCACAGTGGATCTGGAAGCGGAAGTGAAAATAAAAATGAGGAAAAACAAAAATTGTAGCTCGAAAGTCGGACGCTCGACTGCACTTCCGAGCGGTGTTCATGCCCTCGTTAATCGAGAGTGCAAATTCCGTTTTCCAATTGGAAATGTGCGATGCATCGGGCGGCACTCTGTAATCCCGTGGCCGAAAGTGTAATCCCGAAACAATATTTGTCGTCCGTGACCCGATCCCTATCACGGACAATCTATGCTTTCAGTTTTCTCTTTTATCCTTTTTGAATAGGCTCAAAACCGATTTGTAATTGAAAAGCACTGTTCCGTCGGGATGCCAGCGTCGTTTGGGGATGGTGGACGACGTGAGGGTACGAGAATGACGCCGTGGGATAAAAAGAGAAAGAGAGAGACTGAGAGAGAGAAAAAAAAGGTTGTTACGGTCAAAATCAGTTAAGAGCATCGGATGCCAGATGAAATTTTACGTTTTTATATTATACATATTTTTTTAGCCTGAAAAATAAATGGAACTGCAACAATAAGAATTAATCGTAAGACACGAGTGGGATATTTATGGTATAGAATCCATATGAGAAAAACAGGGAGGAGAATGAATAAAAAGTGCTGGTACGTGGAAAGAAAAACAAAATGATATAAAAAGATAGAAGGATTCCAATACCGTCAACGCTGGTAAGTACCGAAGGCAAAATTTCCCTCCGCGAATTCGCAATTACGCCTCTCCATTTTCCCATCCGGCAACGAGGTGTGCTTTATGAGAACCGCGGATTCCTGCAAATTGGAAGTAACACGTTGAAAACAAAAATAACGGCGTTACTACGCGGTTATGACTACGCACCACGCATATTGTACCAGTACTATTATTACAGTCTGTATACGCATGTATCTACTCTACATATGTTACCACCATACACCGTTTCCATATCAATTCGCATGTTCTACGTTTATCTGAAAAAAAGGCCATACAATAAATAAACAGCGCAACAGAGCATAACAATGTATATACGACCTACACTCAGATGATAAATAATAATATGCAAATTGAACAAAAAAAAAGATCTTGATGTCTTTGAAAATCTTGAAAATCCCGTAAAGAGCTCCTCCAAGAATAGAACGTATAGGTATAAGGGTGACAAATCAATGCCGGATGGCGGAGTAGGTAGAAGCATATGAGCTCCTATCTTATCAACGCATTATTCAACGGCGGAGGCTGTTCGGGACTCTAACTGCCTGCATTTGCATAAATCCATAGATCTCCAGCCCGCTCGGCTGCCTAGCCGTGTCTATCCATCTCTGAATGCATGCATACAGCAAATTACAGTTCCGCGAGCGGAATTGTGGTGCGGTGCCGAGGACTCCGGCCGGCACGGGACAAGGCAATATCCACTCTAGTTACGGCTTTGTATTGGATTGTTAACGACATCTCTCTATTTTCGGTATGCAAACAGATGACCGCCTTTACGGTTGGTCGCTGACGTCACTGGACAGGACATTGTCCTGCTTGAGTATAGGGTTGACATATACATTAAGTTTAACATCCCCTGCAATGTTTTCCCAAAACCCTCACCCATTATCTCCGGTCTCGTGCTAAACTGCACGTAAACAAATTTGTTTTAATAAAAATACAGCTTCCAGAAGGGATGAAAGGTAAGAATGGTATAAATACGATTTTGTAATCGTGATTGTTAACTGATACAAGAAATAAAAGAATAGGGGATGATATCGTGAAATTTGTATGCCGTGAAATAACTAGCATAAGGGTTGGTTGTAGGTATAACGTGTGCCTGTATGTAAGGGATGTCAGGCAAGAAATACTTCTTAGGGGTGGTTCGTTAGCAGAGAAGCTGGTAAGTCGTGGCGCAAATACCGTTGTCAACGGGGATGGTTACGTGTCTCGACGCTTTACGCCCTGAGCAATCCTCGTTTCTCACCCTCCCCCCTTCCTAAAGTCCCCACGTTGCATATGACAAATGCAATCTCATGGCAGACGCGCAAAACCAAAACGGGCGTCGAGCTCGCCCCTCCGTCTGTCTCTCTCTCTCTCTCTCTACTCACACGAACACGAATGCGCTCACGTACAACGTCCTCTCGAAATTTGTCAGTTGTACTAACGCTACGCTATATAGAAAGATATATACATATATAGGGTACATATCCCTATATAGAGAACAGGATACCTATCGACTCCATCGTACCTCGGGCAAATCGCACGCACTGACCAACGTAATAAATTCTACATTTTGTCCTGCGTGTGGCAGGAATTTACCATGCTGGACAGTCGTTCGATTGATTCGGAAATGCCGACGTGGACGTTTCGGTTAAAAATAGTGCTTTTCGAAATTTCTAAATATACCTGACTATTAAAAGAGACATTGCAGTAAATTGAATTGATATAGAACCGGAAGTACGGTATATCTGTAAATTTTACTATTTTCCTCTACATCCGGAACTTTCTTTATTTTCTCTGTAAATTTCTATCGTATCATATCTGACACTATTTCGAATAGACATTTGTCGACTGAACGCAGGAGCAGTTAAAAAATAATAAAAATTGTATCTGTTTTTGTTCCATGAAATTTGCAGAAGCGACGTGTCTGGTTAGTTGAAAATAACTGCTAGGGATTTTAAAGCTATACCAACGTGCCGTATACCTAATCTAAAACTTACACACATATATAAATGTATATACACACTCGACAACACTTCGTACACGGAGTCGAGGTGCAGAGAGAAGCTAGGCGCAATAATCCTGAAGAACCGAGTATAATAAAGTTGATTCGCAAGTGTCCAACTCCACGAACTGCACGTGGCTGATCCGCTGTAAATTTTCCCGTACTCTTCCGCTCTCCCTGTGTCTCTTACACGCGTACAATCTTTCACCTCTCTCTCTCTCTCTCTCTTCATGCACCAGTCTCTCCATTTAATCCCTCTTTCTCTTCCACACGTCCTAGAAAGTCTTGACTCACACTGACACCACACCACGCGCTCGTCCATTTTCTAGGATTTCTCTTTCAGCGGCAGGATGCGAGTACCATCGTAAAGTCAGATCCTGGACCAGAGGATGCTGCGCCAATAAGAAGATGGTCAGCAATGCGAAACTCTCTGAATCCTTGTGGACGTGACATTCGAACTTGCATCCCTTTCCTGTACCAGTATTTCCGGCCAATAAATACTGGTATTGGATCCACAGAATATCTATGCCCTCCCCCTCCCGTGTCATCATCAAAATGGATCTCATAAGAAAAATGTGAAGATCATACAACAAAAGCTAAGTTCGTGCAATATGATTATTGTAATACCGTAAATTTCGTATTGGCGGGTTATTTGAATTGATGCAGTGTTAAAATTATCTTGGGAATTGTTACATGTAATAACATGGTCAGGATAAACAGCGTCGCCTTCACGTGTCAAGTATAATAAGGGAAAATGGGAGAGGACAACTAGGTTAAACCGAACCCTTCGCTGAATGTCTCTGACGGGACCCGGACGAGTAGTTAATTAACACCTCCCTCGCTCTTACACCTCCAACCTTCGACCACGCTCGAGATCCTGTAGGCAGAAGGTAGTTTCTCCGGTATCCCGGAGCCCTTGGACTACAGCGTCAAAACCCCAGCCACCCTGGAACACCCTGGAACACCCTGGAACACCCTGGAACAACCTG
>JARPRG010000605.1:79670-112081 GCA_031001745.1 Hartigia nigra | reverse complement strand
CTATACCTCTTTTTTTTTCCTACGTATTTCCTTTTTACCTCCTATACCTACCTATACCTATACCTCTTTTTTTTTTTGAAATGTATTTTTTTTACCTATGTATTTCCTTTTTACCTATGTATACCTACCTACCTGTGTATACCTACCTACCTATGTATACCTACCTACCTATGTATACCTATGTATACCTACCTATACCTATGTATACCTCTACCTATACCTACCCACTGGTAGATAGCTATAAAGATAATAATCATTTAGTTACAGACGGAGATCATCAAGCTGGAGAATGAAGCCAAGGATTTGACAGTGGGCACTCGTCATTGAATTCCCTGACGTAACGGCCTTAAAGTGTTAGTGTCGCGTTAACGTCCCCATAGGGCCGAGGCGTTAATTGATCAAATTACAGGGCAGCGGATACCGCGAGCGGAATCGAAATTGCAGCCTGTCCTAGAATCGCGGGTAGGGTCCGGGCAGTTTCATGAGGTCTACAGGGGGGTGGTATTTTCGGGTTGCTTCGGAAAGGGCAGGGGGATGCTGCTGATAGAATCACGGTTGTGGGACCATCAGAGAAGTACCCAGGATTATTGGGGTGGCTGGGATGATGCTGATGGCACAAGGTCCTCGATTTACACCCCCTTTTCCCTCAAGGGTAGATATACTCCCGACTACCCACCATCCTCTACTTGGGCATCGAGGGATGCCGTTTCGCGAGCCTCGACCGGTCAAGTATTCATTGCTGGTTCATTCGCGCAAATTTCGCTTTAATTAATGATTCCGCCAATGATTGATCGACAGTATCGTTGATTGCTGGTTGAGTCCTGTTGATTTGTGGTTGAATTTATCTGGAATTCTACCACGCTGCATAGGAGCGTCTGCTGTTGAAAAGGGATGGAACGGACGATACAACTGGACGGGGGAGGGTGTACCGAATAGCGAGAAGGTTTGGGGACCGAAGGGAAACGTAGGGAGGGTGGATGCATCCAACGCTGACGCCGACGCCCGACGCCCGACGTCCGTTGTGAAACCACCCCCCGGGCTCGACAAAACGCACTGTGACTGCTGCCCGTCAGGGTGTAATTTACAGTATAATTAACTATTCCATCCACTGACTACCTCATGGTCGTCGAACAATTTTTTTTTCTTTTACTGCTTTTTTACTCCGCCTGGATACTTTTATTTACCCTTTTTTTCCTGCTTCCATGACCTTTTTGTTTCACTCGTACCTTTCGCGTAATCGACAGATACGAAATTAAGGGTGAAACACCCTCTATTAGCACTCGATCAGCATCGGCTGATTGGATTGCGAAGTAAAGTACTTATCTGAAGTATACAATTGCTTTCTGTCTTGTAATACTCCTTAAAGCAATATAAAGCAATGAAACATATTTTTCGTATTTCTGACAGTCACTATCGGTCTTGACACGTGTGAATTTTTACACAAATAAAATTACACTGCATTGTACGTAATGCGCGTATTTACCTAATCGTGATGTCAGAAGAGCGATATGAATACAACAGCAAAACAGAAAGCAGCAAACAGAAAAGTAGCGTGAGTCGAGTTCGTCGAGGGCTAAATCGATTTAGGAATACGTGTACCCACGTGAACGCACCTGCAGTTTCAACTTTTATTCGTCGGTTCGTACCCTTTAAATTCACTGACTGCACCATTGCACTGTCTACATTGATAGAGGCTGGGCATGCTTCGGAGGTAAAAAGCTCGAGAAATGTAGGTAGAGTGTGTAAGAGAGCGAAACTTGAGAGAAAGAGAGAGAGAGAGATAGACTTTATATGTATGGAAATGTAAGAAAAGAAAGAAGAGCAAGAATGAGAGAGAGAGAGAGATAAGGAGACGAGGAGCCGAGAAAGCGAGAGAAGAAAATCTTGAGAAATCGAAATTGCAGGTTTTCGTTGAAACGCTGGACTGTCCGGACGTGACCAGGATCCGAAAAATGCAACGAAACCGGCTCGGGCCAAGATAAATAGGATATTCCGGGATAAATGCTTACCTACGTGCTTTCAGGGCTATTTCCGGGGCGCGGAAAGCGGACGGTCGTCGCGGCGCCTTCCCGCCATAGAATTTACCTAGGATGCCGGCAAATGTCGCGCTTCGCGAATTTCCCACTGGCTTCCGACATTCCGAGAATTAAATGAACCGAATAATTGCGCCTCGAGCGTGCTTTCCTAGCCTTGGTACCTTCACAACCTACCTCGAGTTTCCTTATACCCCCTTTGCCCTGACTGTATCTTGGCATCGCGACGCCTCTGTCTCTCGCCACTCCATTCCAGCAACTTCTTGGGAACTCGGAACTTTTTCTTTTGGACGATTCCCGAAAGCGACGTTTCCATCGATACCCCTTTACCTTTTCACTCAGTCACGAACCCTGCTGACTATACTCCCTTATACTCACATATACCTCCTGTAAACGCGATCTCGGTAACGCTGTACTACTTTTCGAATCGCATGACGCGTAACTCGTCGGATGAAAATGAGACAGGAGTGGCCTTCGGTAATGTGGAACGACCTGGACAGTGATGTATTAACGGTGTCAGGTGCGCGACGACGTCACTTGCGAATATAGGAAGCCCCATGAAAATATAGTATATGCAAAATATATACAAAATATATCTTACATACATAGAATATTACTTTCGTCGAAATCTTCTATATCTCGTATAAATTATCGAATATATACGAAATATACACGTGCAATAAATATATTTTTTAATAATATATTCAAAATATACCAAAAATTTATTTTCTATGTATAGAACGACGAAAAGTTGCTATTTCGAATACATTTTTGAATATCCTTTTTCTCCTTACGAGAAAGTAAGATTAAGTCACGTACGGTACGTTCGACTTAGGGACAATGGTAACGTAGAAGCTAAAGGACATAGAGAGTATGAAGGGTGATGGACCCAGTGAGAGAATGGAACAAGTGGTAACCGTAGATTGCCAATGTCAAAGGAACTAGAGTGAACCAGAACTAGGGATGGATGTGATAGGTGGCAGTTTGACGAGGAAGGGTCGTGAACTTTATGTCCGTCCATCCGTCGGTCGATCCATCCTGACCAGCATCTATCCCTTCGTCACTCGAAACATTTGGGTAAGCTGACCGCCGAAGCGTTCCCGAGGGGGAGCATCTGCTGCAACGTAAACTGGAGCAGGAAGAGAATCACCCAGCGATTCTAGGTTAGGATCCTTTACGATGAGGATTCCTATACGGTTTCATTATACCAGTGGACCTTCCGTTAGGTTACGTAAACGTGCACGCACCCCTCGAACGGAATGTATTCAGGGTTAGCAAGATAGAAATCTTAAGCTCCAACGCTTTTTTCTCCAATTGGGATTTAACAACCTCCCCTTTCATGAGTCTACGGTAAAGGATGCAATTTTTACGAACGTCCCACGACGCTCGGCGTTGTTGAACGCCGAAGCCAAGTGGAACAACTTCCCATCCGACGAGACGCATTAATCAAGGAACAACTTGAAATTTTCACCTCCATCTTCTTCTCCCTTATTTCCGACCTTCTTCCTCTCTCTCTCTCTCTCGTTCTGTATCCCTCATAGCACGGCAGCTACGATCCCTCTACTTCTTCGATAAGTCGTTGAGTTTTTGCGGCCTTGTGGGACTTGACAAAGGTCAGGCCGATATTAATCAAATAGTCTAATACCGGTGCCCTCGGCGGCCATTGCAAAAAGTTTCCTCGTCCATCATCCGACAATTATGGCGGATCGAAAATTCGGTAAGGACAGTTTCGTTACGGCCGGAAGAGCAGAAGGCAAGGGGATGGAGAGGAGTCGAAGAAGATGAAGGAGAGTAAAGAAGATAGGGGGAAGATATATATACCTGTATATATATATATACAATTTTAAAAAGTAACAGAGAAAAAGAAGGGAAGAAAAAAGTTTCTTCAACGATCGAGATGTTAGAAGCCGATCAGTCAAAGTCTTTCCTGTAGTATTCATACCGACCATTCCTCCTCCTACATCGATCCGCGAAAACGTTACACTCTAATTCCAGTTACCACGTGGAAGACCCTGTTCGAGGCGTAGAAGTTCTTACGTGCTGGAACGAACACCCTAATGCCAGAGGACGCCTTGCTACAAGATATAAAAATTGAAGGGTGTGATTTACCCTCTTTTATGATACCTTTATATTTCCACGTAAAAAGTTCGCTTAACGATTACGGATAACGCTGTTACTCGTTCTGAGTTTCTGTGAGTGCTCTTCCTCTTACCAAGAACCGAAAGGATATTCACTCATGAGGCCGATAGCCGCGCTTGTCGATCTCTAATAAAATTCAGGAAGATGAAAGATCAACGTTATCTATTATATAGTACAAATTTGCATACCTACAGTACAGTGCGGAGACGATCAGATATAACGGACGGTATGTGTTACACTACTAGCATTGCATTACACTGCACCTAGTACACGTAGCTACCTATTACCTTGATGAAACAAAACTTTAGTACCTAGAGCTATACGGTTTTAGAGTTCTGCTAGCATTTTTCTACTGATAGTCATAGGCGTGTATATAAGTTGCAATCGTCTATGATCGTAACTAATCGGAACAATAAAAATGGCGTAAAAGATATACTTAGTAAACTATTCATTGATAAACATGAATATACAGTCCCGTATATTTTCGAAATAATTAACGAGGCTCGAATTCGAAAACATCGCGTATTACTAATCGAAGCATAAGATAACGCGACGGGGGGTTGGTACCTGTACGAGTGACAAGTTTAATAAGTCTCCCTAGTTATAGCCCACCACCCCTTGAATTGTGGAGGGTGCGATTGTTTAGAATCGCAGTGGAATTGAATTAACGTCATTAGAGGGTGGACCGAACGATAACGAGGAAGATAATGCAATTTTGAATTTCTGAAGCCAATTAACGCAATCCCCCCGTGGTAGTTACGATGGAGTCGGATTCCCGTCCGCTCCAACGTGTCAAAGGTAATTGTAGCTCAAGGGTGATGTGGTAGTTGGGGTAGGTGAGATGGGTTGAGGAAGGAAACAGTAGAAGAATATAGGTATAGGTGTTAAGGTTTGAGTTAGGTGTGTAGGTAAGTATTTGCATATTATCCTATATATATAGATATTACATATTTTCAATATTATTATTTGATTATATATACAATCCTATAATAGCATTGACACAGCGTCCATTCCGCCATGTTGCTAATCTGAAACGTAACCCGACGCTTTAATTGTAAAATTTGAAGTAGCGACGCCAACAATTAGCGACTCCTCGAAAATGGCTCGCGAAACGTAATTAGCAGTTAGAGTACGATTAGGTTATTTGGAGGACTTCTGGCCACTACCAGCCAAAAGACGCTATCTCAAACCGATTACATTCGTGCTGGAATCTTCCTGGCATTTACCACGCCCGGTAAGTTTAATTGAAGTTGCCAGTGTGGTAGCCATATATCCAGAATGAAATTGAAGATCCATTATGATAAGATTACAAGAGAGACTTATCAAATTTCAAAATTACCTACTCTTACCAGATAGCAACAATAACCCAAGTGAAGAAAGTATAAATGAAAGTCAAATACTAGATTTAACGTGATATCTTACCATGCGGCCCTCTTTTTTCCTAGCACACCCCTATTCTCAAGTACTTGGCAAAAAAATGGTCAAAAACGCGTCGCTAAATAATGCATGAGTTCGTTAACCGGCCGAGCGCATTATTCTCCGTTTCGATCAAGATCTCACAACAAAATTTGCAATTTAAATTTGACGGCGTAGTGGTGGGGAGGGGGAGGGTCGCTCAAGGAATGGATACAACGTACTAAACTCACTGCAGAGTCGTAGTTGGTACCTGCTGTACTAGTAGCGTTCTCTACCAGTGCCTATGTAGTATTATGGGTACCATTGGTGATAGCACTGGATAAAGGGGTAAAGGGGTACGGATAAAGGGGAAATGGCAAGAGGTTAAATCTGGGAGTCCTTGGAGGCCGTGCTAGGATACGACGCCAAGGGGCACGAGACAAATGTTTCATCGGGGGGTACGGGGTGGCGTCGCAATGTTAAATAATCACGTCGCCGGCACGTTTTCGCGTAACGAGGGCGTTTATCAGGGCACCCCGGCAACCGGGAACTGATTTACAAATAGGCCCCGCGAGGCGACATCCTCCTCTTCGTCCACGTCGCATTTACCTTCCTTCGTATAATACTTGACATCATTCTAAAGTCCTGCTTCCTTCCTTTATTCATTTCTCTATGTCTTTATTCTATGCCTAACGCATTCTATCATTTCTTTGCATATACATATCTTTCCACCTCGTTAATTAGCTGTCGCGTAAGGGACGCCGTTGAAAATTCAAACGAAAATTGGCGCATGCTCACAGACTGATGTCTTGGGAATATCAAATATGGCGTTTTACGTTGAATTCTCTTCTACTGGATCGTGTTTCTTTTTACGCTAGCTATAAAGAAAGGACACTTGACCTGCACTGATTATGTTATGACTTATACGTTTGAAATAAACTATTGTATTGCGTCTGGTGCTTTACTGAAATTTTTTAAAATATTTAATCGGAGAATGATCTTATTAGAAATTAGAGGGAATATGGACATTATTTCTATGGACGCCGTAGCAAGTTCTGGTATCGCATTTTGAATGGAACACACTGTATACACGAAGCTATTCTAGACAGTAGATGTATCCATCAACATGTCAGCCATTTCTTTTACTATATACAAATAGACGGCAATACGAATGGTATTGTAGCGCGCGACACTGCGCGTCGTTCGGAAACAGATAACACTAATTCGCAGCATTTATATTCCGCGCGCATTTTCGAGGATGCCAAGCAAGGACTCAGAATCCTCCCCACAGAGGTAAGAAGAGAGGTTAATGTAAGACACGCCGTCTGTTCCCTGGGGAAATCATTTTCATTTAAGATTCCACGACATCGCTTACGACAGCATCGAAGTCAGTTTCTCTCCCTCTCCATTGCTCCATCTCCCCTCTCTCTTTCTTTCTCTTTGATATCTGCCCTATCTCTTCTCTCTCGCTTTATCCTCTTTTCGAGTCTGTCACTCTACTTGGCTTCCATCAACGTATCTCAACCACCTCTGTATTTCGCATCGAATAAATTATTCCAAAAGCAAAATAACACTGGCAATAATATTTTCTCTTCAACATGAAAAAATTTCCTTCATCTACAACCTACATGGAAAAAAAAAAAACTAAAAAATTGATTTCAAAAAAACTACGCCATTTAATAAACATGGATACACGCCAAAAGATCACTATCTAAATTACACTCATTCCGGACCTTATTAATCTATATCAACTCGCTTGATATATAATTTTCAAATATATCCCAAAATCCTTTCATCCTCAAACGAATACCTATCTATACCTATATGTATACTTAACTTATAAGGATTCATCCTCTCATACATAAAAATTCCCATGAAATTTCATACCTTATACAAATACCCGTTTCAAATAAGAAAAATGATTTGCACTCCGAGTACCTATAGCGTGTGACTTTTGACCAAGTGCAGGTTACGTGCAGCTCATAAAGCTTGGTCAGTGAAAAAGTGTGGAGGGTGGAAACTACCAGAGGGGGAAAGTGTTAAAGTGATAGTAGAGAAGGTATAGGACATAGGCAAATGGTCCAGAGAGGTGAGAACTGTAGAGAGGCGGAGGACGAGGAGAAGGTCAGGATGTAAATCTGTGCATAGCTTTTGTTCCCTCGACGTGGCCCGGAAGCAGAAGTTGTCTTATTGGCCGAGCGGATAGGATAGGAACACCAACGGATTCTACTGGGTGTTTCTCTTCCTTCTTGCCGGAATTGTGGGCATTACGAGAAGTGGCGCGGAAATCCGTTTATGTACTCTGCTAAAGCCTGATTTATTTAGTTATTTATTTTTGCGAGAAACACTACATCCTAGCTCTAGAGTCAACAAGAGGCTCTCTCTCTCTCTCGCTCTTACGTATCCGACGCTCTTTTGTCTCTCTGGATCCCTTCTCTCGATCTCTTTACTCTCATTACTCCTGTTACACGTAGCTAAACGTCCTTACCCTCCTGGTACTCATCTACGACAAAGAAAGAAGGGGTTGACTCTGTAACAGTAGGTACAACCAGAAGGTAAGTACTCACGCAAACGGGTATAAATGGCGGAAATAAAACCCTC
Source organism: Hartigia nigra (assembly GCA_031001745.1). Lineage (NCBI taxonomy): Eukaryota > Metazoa > Arthropoda > Insecta > Hymenoptera > Cephidae > Hartigia > Hartigia nigra. The sequence goes on along the minus strand of JARPRG010000605.1, from coordinate 103,913 downwards.
GCGGAGGACCACCCATCCCTACTGCGAGAAAATTGTATAACGCAGGGGGGTGGTGAGGGGTAGTATTTGTCAATTTTATAGTACTATTAACCCTTGAAGCTCGGTTGACCTGCGCACAGTTAATTTTTATTTTGAGATTGTCGAAAAGGACAATGTTATTCTGTCATGAAAGATTTTCTCAGGAGTCTAAGGGTTGATGGAGCTTGAAGGGAGGAAAATGTAGAGAGCTGTTATACGTCCAGCTTTCGTAGTAAAGATTAGGAAGTATAGCTAAGAGGGTTGTTTGTATTATACAATTTTGAAATTATGCAATTTCCCTGCCTGACAGTCACACAATGCTCTCTGAGAGTTGCATCATCAGTATCTCCAATTATAGACCATAGACAGGAGTGCGCCAGCATCTCTAGAACGAGTCTGTATACCCGACTGCCGTAACATTCAGCGTCTGGAAGATCTGCCAACGCCGGTTTTTGAAGACAAGATGACAAACCGCGTCCATAAGAATAAAGGGAGGCCACGTTGTTAGGCACGCAGTGCGTAATGAATGTGAAGTAAAAAATGCCCGGGCATTTATTTTGTAAATTGCTCGTAACTCGGCTCCGTTTTTCATAACTTGAAGTCTGATTAATGTTCCACCTACCTAACGCCCTGTACAAAATCCGCTAACCCTCCTCGTCCCTTATATCAAACCCCAGCCACCACCTGCTTTATTTCTTTACTATCTCGCGCGTAAACCTTGCTTATACAATCTTTTATGTATCAGCTTTAACTTTAACAACGGAATCCGTATCAGGGCCACAATTTGCTCCTTCGGAGCTTTAAACATCACAAGGGGTTGAAAATGTCATTTTCATTAAAGTAATCGTTGCATTCAGCCGCGTGAAACAAAACGAAAACATCCCTTTGCCAACCGTTTAAACACTTTCCAGAAAGTACCGCCCTTGAGTCCGGGACACTAGCGTTTATACGACGTAATATATATATATATATATATATATATATATATATATATATATATACACCAGGGCAAACTTGAAAGAAAAAAGTAAACTCTTGCTAACTAAGGGTTGGAATACACTGCGAGCCAATGGGGTATCCGATATATACATAACTACTGTATAAGAGGGAGATTTAAAGTTCCAACATCTCCGGAACGAAACTAATCGAAGACCGGTCCGTTGGAAGTCTCATCCGAGGCTTCTATTGACTTAGCAAAGTTTAGATTGCCGTATAGGTAAGACGTGGTGAAGTCAGCAGGCAAACCGTGAGATTCCGGATACACTTGGTGAAGGAAGTTGCGAGTAAATCCTGAGACTATACGGATTCGAGTCGACGCGTTGTAGCTGAAAGCCACGAAATGGCTACGGTATTTCCATTAAAGATCCAGTCTTCAGTCTACCTATATACAAATGTCCACATATATGTATATATGATACGTCATTCGGATGCAGTATAAAATCTCAAAGATGGAAGTAGAAAATTCCTTTGATTGACCAGGCATTATTTTTCATTATTCTTTTTCTTATATCTTTATATACCTATACATATATCTTATATCTTTCTCTTGTCTAGATATAGAAGTGCATCGATGCATAGATACAATGAACTAGGTATCTAATACCCCGTCTCGTTAGAAGCCACTTATCTTTTTTGCTCGTAAAAAGGCACCAAGGACCCTTTCAAGATGGCAACTCCATTCAGTCACCACAGGATACTCGAACCTTTCATTCTCCAGGCGGTACCAACCAAGGCGGCCCAGGAATATAAATAACTAGAAAAATAGTGAGTGAACCCAACGCGAAGAGATAACGACCTACCTTATGCAGCCATGCACTACGCGCTGTAAAGAATCTTGTCTCCATTTCTTTATTCCGCTCTTCACCGTTCTCCATTTTTCCTTCCATTCCACGCTATTATTACATATAACGACTATATAATAAAATACCAATACCTCTTCACTTCACAGAGACGGGACCTAATTGAATTTACGTAATACGTAAACAAAGAAATCGACCATAGCCATCCTATGCGTCATGGCAGTCAATTAATTAAAACGATGGATCGTGAAATTAAATAAGGTCACAGGTCAAAGGTTCGGTTCTCGAAGGATACAATTGCGAAGGTTATTATACGAGTCTAGACTGAATTTACATTCCAGAATCCACAAATAAAAAATGAATATTCAGCGTTGAAAATTATCACTAGCTTTTGTCACTGGCTATATTAAGATGGTTTCTATATCTATATGTATTCTATTATACATATATCCTAGTAATAATGGAAATAATGATGATAATATTCTACCTAAAACTCAAGTGTTACGTTCACATTCTCATTACGATACGAGTGGGAACATTTAAGCCACAATAAATGTCGTTATACGATACAGCAGCTGTCGTGATTGCTAGTTCGGTATAGGGAATTAAGTACCGTACACACCTGTCGTTAGGAGTGGATATTAACCACATAAGTTTGATACACCTCTGCAGGAGATTGCAAAGCCTTCGAAATAGATACGTTCTACGCGAGAGTAGTAACCATTGAGAGTCTCCATGAAATGAAGACAGTACAATTTCAATGAGAGAGAAAGAGAGATACAGAGAGACGGAGAGAGAGAGAGAGAGAGAAAGAGTTAGGAGAAGGAGGAAACGAAGAGAGAAAGAGGAAAGAGAGAGAGAAGGGATATTGTAATCACAATCGGAAGGAGATGATGGAGTAAAGGATTGAAAGGAGACGTGCGGGGGTGGGGGATTGGTATTGGGAATTTCCGATTATGGCAGATCACAATTTCCCACGATAATAAATAACTATCGATCGGCGATCGTTAAATTATATGAGGTAATTATTAATGCCCTTACAATGGCGCGGTGTTCGCAATCACGTTCGAATTTCATTGTTTGCCAAGCACAATCGTACCGCCTGCATTAATTTATGCTTCTGCGACATATACACATGATTAGCATTATTAATGTACGGTCGCTGCAACGTTATGGATTACATACGCTTTTCTACCTTATAAAGGGCGGCAATTTCAATTTGTATTTATCTGTATTCACTAGGAGATCAGTTTAATATTCTAGAGAGTTCTGTCGTCATAATAAACATAGGTTGTATTAATAGAAGTTTCAACGAAATTAGTTTAACTGAGAAGCTTTTTACAAATATTGAATATTTTTGTCATGGGGAGGTGAAAGAAATTTTCAGGATTAACATTTCCTAGAAATTATTTATATTTATATCTTTTATCTGTACCGGGATAGTCATTTTTTTAGTATATCAAAAAGTATGAACTTGTACATACGTTCGTTAAAAGAAATTAAACGACGCTATTGTTCGGGAGGAGACATTTTTTATTTCAATCATTTCGATGATTCGATTAATTTTCGTTAGGAATATTGGTACGATTTGATGCCTCTGCCGATATAATTCTATTGAATAAGAGCGATGCCGACAAACTTTGCTGAATTAATTATGAGCGAGTCAAAGGCCTTTCCTACTGTTTTCTACATCGGTCACCCTTTTCGCGTTTTCTATAGGTAAATCAGTCAATCATACATTCCTTCTAATTATATTAATTCCCTCGTTGATTAATCTGCAAATATCATCAGAGCGTACAGCAAAGATGGAATTAGTAGTAAAATAATTAATAACAATCCTTTCTCAATTATTTCGTATATCATCCCCATTAGTCATCCCTCATATACGGATTATATATGGCTCTCCTCCCACGACAATCGGTATCGCGTAAAATGATTAACCCTTTCTTGTATTGCGTGAACGCTATACCCTCACGAACGGTCTCCAGTTGACGAAGGGCGATTTGGTTGCCTATTGGAGTAACAATTGTCATTTTTAACCCTTTATGCAAGAGGGTCGAGATTAAAGAGCGGATTTGCCGCTCAATTTCCCGAAGTATCTCGACAGCCAGGAAGAACCACTTTCGGTCGATTGCCGATCGCTTCTTCAGGTTGCTCCAGGATTATTGCGCTACCCTTAGTTGCCACCCTATATTATGATCACTGTTGCTCCATACTGAATATGCCATTACTTTCGTACTGGTCTTAGCATGTGATCTAACGCCGCCATAAGAACCAACTCCCAAGAGTGTCGACGATTTGATTGGTCTCGCGTAGCGACGTGCATATTAAGTCGACGATATTTGAATATCAAAAGTAGCGCAACCTGACAATTTCCATGAGAGTCAAGGGCGGCTATAAGGATCGAATGCTACCTCCTAGCGATCTCCTTCGACGAGACTGAATCGAGCGACACAGTGGATCGAGGGTTGTTTGCGGTTCTCCAAGGGCCAATTTTCTCGTGCAATTTCCAAGCGACGGACCACCCCTTAACCATCGTTCACAATCGTCGAAAATTAGCCAACTGGAAATCGTATATCCGCTTGTGACGTCGGACTACGTCAATAAAAAAAGAATCATAACAAAAATCGTAAGAAAATTTTTAACTGATGCTACGACATCATTACGACGAATATCTATGAGAAGCAAAGAAGCTCAATTCTTCTTATATTTTGTCCAAGAAAACTGTGGACTTATTATTGATCTCTTCCGCCAAATACACTGATCAGATTTCACAGCGAACATCGATATGAAGATTCCTTTACATTTTCGATGAATCCTTATTCAATCTCAATATTGATCCTCTTCTACAGTATCTTCGTATCTCATCGAATACCTTTGAGTATTCACCTGTATAAGAAAAATTTTTGTTTTGCTTTCTTTATATTGATAACCGTACACCAGTTACTTTCACTAACTATATTCAAGGGCATATACAAGCTATATACATGTATATACAATTTTCTATAACCCAATACATACTACCAGATACTCGTACGTCACCTACTATATCCTCTTGCTGGTAACTGGAAAATATTCCCAAAGAACTAAAACTTCAAGCAATGTCCCTGTACCGTTGGCAACAATATCAGCATTGTTATTCGAATCGATAAATAATCCAGTAAGAGCCTGAGGTACACGACTGCTTAACGTATCTTTGCTATATTTCACAGGCGCGCGACGCATTCGAAGTTTATTCGGGTTTACCAAGAGCAAGAGAAGAAAGAGGAAAGAGCAGGGAGTAAGAGTGAAGAGAGAAATGGTGGAACGAGGTAGAACAGGCTGTTTAAGCCTGGGTATACGAAGGAGAGTCTCTCCGTTTCCGCCCCACGCGAAACACTATTTATCAACCAAGTTCCAGTTCCGCCTCCTATTTACCTCAAGCGAAAAGTTTGTCAATTTTTTGCGACCGCGGGAACTCTGACGAGGGTTTGACGTATATTAATAAAAGAGTCAAATCACACCCGGCCAAGTTACCGGTACGGTTATACCTAGTGAGCGTTACCAGAACCTCAAAAATAGCTAATGATAGGAAGTATATGGAAAACGGTAACGTCCAACAGAAACAAACGTAGGCACTTAGATATAGGAATAAAATCGCATATTAGAAGCGACGGTCGCGTCGCATCGCTCTATACTACATTCCGGTGCAGTTGAGGAGCCCGAGGCAAAAAATGTCCAATATCCTGAGTAAATTACATGAATATCGGAAATGAAATGTAAACAACTTAACCGTGAACGACTAATTTGCCGTATATTTTTCATAATTACGTGGCGGAAAAAAATAAACAGCCAGAAGAAAATGTCAATCGAACTTAGCATTTTTCTATCGCCTGACGGGACACAGGATGTATCTACTTCCTAATGGGATGTCTTTACCGAGTGACAGTGTCACCAACAGATAGAAAATAAATTTCTGTAAAATATCTCTATATATATCGTCTTCGTCTAGGTACTTTGACTACCGTCCTCTGTACCACCTTGTTTTCCTTGAGCATATTTAATAAGACTTTTTTGCTTGGCGACATTTTTTTTCGCGAAATAAGAGACGAGCGTGTTGAATAAGATGGCGGAGCGATAGATAATACCCAGAGAGCAACTCCTCAAGGTTACCCTAGTGAACTGACACAATGAGAGTTGCCTAAAAGCTTTTCTTTGAAGAGAAAGGATCAGATTCATTAGACACTCTCAATGACGGCCGAGGGTAACGTGGATCCGGGGAGAGAATGAAGGAGAGTGACGAGGAATGGTAGGAGGATACTGAAAAGGTGGAGATCCAGGAGAATTTTGGTATCATAAAGGAGTTTCGTGTTTCTGCGTGGCCTTTTGTTCTACCCTGGAGATTTTGCGAGTCTTAGGCATCCCCTTCCTCGTCATCCTAACTCACTGAAAGAAAGTCTCATTGTTTGATTGTGCGTAGTGCCAATAAGCCGTAGGGATCTTCGCTTCTTATCGGACTCCGATGACGTAGCTATCTATATCAACCTACACCCACCTACCCCACTGACAGCTTTAGTAAAGATAATAACCATCTGTATCTATAGGTGGCGAAGGATGATTGGGGTGGGATGGGGTGGGGTTGGGGGGAGATATCCTGCAGAAATGGAGGAATACCAAAAATATAACAAGAGCCAAATTTTACAGCCAGGTTGGTAGTCCAGTAAAAATATTCAATTTCACTAGAGATCATCCGTATGCGTGAGTGGAGTGACCTATTATATGTAGATTGAATATATATCAAGAGACTCGGTTATAGCTATACCAGCCACGTATAATCTATAAACATATGTTATACCTACCAAATGAGATTTTGAACAGTTGCAAAGGCTTCTAGGCTCTAGGAGATGAGCGCCAGGATAGGAGCGGAGAAATGTGGCGCAAGGGGGCCCCGAAAGCCTCCAGAATTCATCCAACTAATGCGAGGGGACTGACAGCTCACTTAGTCTTTGTCCATGGACCGCGCTGATATCCATCCATCCAAATATGCCCACTCTTTGAGGGTAGTTAATCCGAGGCATTTTTAGAAGCATTTTTAGAACGGTTGTTCTTGATCTCCTAAAAAAAAGGGGAAAAACAAAAAGAAAGAACGTAGATGCTTTGTACGGATCCGCTTGAGAGCAATCATTCGCTACCATTAAACCGGCAATAAATAAAAATAATAGTTAAAAAAATGTATTTTGATATTCAAAAAATTAAAATATTACTCACCTCGGAATACAAATAAATAATTCTCGATTGCGTTGTTTCGAGTTTATACTAAATACTGGATACAAAAGCATACGTCACTGCATACGTGCTGCAGACATTCGCGCCGAATAAATTTGGAAACAGCGACGTTAATTTATCCGTGGCGGAACTCCGCGTGCAATAATGGACGTGTCGGACGATATGAAAAAAGTTTAAATACCTAGAACATCAATATTTAATGTAAAAACGCGATTACGAAGAAAGTTTTTTTACTGCGCATCACGGCGGACCACCTGGGATTTACGATCTTCTAAGCAAGTACTTATAGCGCGTAGCCAACCCGTTAGTCCGTAAAAAAAAAAGAAAATCAAATTTTTCTCAGTAGCCAAAGATAAAGCCGAGAAATTCCCATCACGAATGCCCTCGAATGCAATGCATATAGAATTGCAAATATATTTCAAGTACCTGACGTTTTTTTGGAGGAGTGAGTACCTGGATACAATGGTCAATTCCCACGTCAAGTGACGCAATTACCAGAAAGGAGACTTCGTTGGCCTCGGAGTTTCATGTGGTTTCCACTAAGACCGTCTAGGTGAGTCGGTTTGGCCATGACTCTTGTCCATAATTGGCCCTCAACGAGAGTAGCTGGCAGCTTCATTACGCAAATTGACCAGCTCGTAAGTGGCGCGACGGCTCAAATCGAAACCCGCCACTTATACACCGTCGGTAAATCCAAGAGACCTTAATTCACTTAGGTAAACCAGGAATTCACTGAAACAGCGCAGTTGACTTTAACGTCTTGAAATTTGATTAGGTATATTTACATAGGAAAAAGTGACGTACCTGATGCATATTTAGCCAATGGCAGAGAGTTCGAGATCAGGATACACAGGTGGGTAAGCGATCAATAGGAAGCGACTCCTGTACTCTAGGGAATGATATGGAAGATAGAGGATCCTTTAAAACTTGTCAAAATTTCATCTCCAGTCCCTTTACAAGATACCTCCTGAATGTTTAAAACTCCTGCGGAAAACGGACCAAGCTTTATAGCGGGTTAATTCAAATTCTAATCTGCTTAATTTCGGGCTAGAAAATCTTTCTAAACCTTTTTCTACCCTTGCTTTCTTCAAAATTTCATCACTCCCTCTCCCGTCCTCTCGCCTCTTTCTCACACTTCCCGACGTGTCTCTGGCTTTTCTTAATCTTTCTCTCTCGTTACAACTTTTCTTTGGCTAACTTTTCCTTTTCGGCATTGGATCTCTCAACCTCCACGCCCTAAGCCCACGCAGCGAACTCTGAAAACTGCGTATTGGTAACTAACATAAAATTCTATAGCCGTGATGGAACTTCTAGATAACTAGGAATAGGGGGTTGGCTATGAAGAAGATAAGATAGGAATACAGGAGAACGAAAAAGAGAAAGATTAGACGAAAAAGAAGCAGAAAAGGAGGACGAAGAAAAAGAAAAGCAGACACGTATAGATCGTCTCATTTTTTGTGAATTTTCATCTACAGCATCTTCCGGCATACCTATTCCCAGTCCTCTCAGGCACCGGGACGTCCCGTCGAGGCGTCGACATTCTCTCTCTCTCTCTCTCTCTCTCTCTATCTCTGTCTCCCCAACGACGCCATCCACGTCGGCTAATTTCGTATTCATGCTATCATACTTTTTACAAGATCACAGCTTAGACCTCGAGATATTGTGCAATTTTCTACTCTTCTCGGCCGTTACCAGGATCATTTTCATTCGCCGGGTAATACAGCCACAGAGAATGCAGGCCGGAATGAGCCTGTAAACGAAAGAGGCCAGCGAATCAGCTCCGACTAAAGGAAACGTTCTGAACGTAATTCCCAAAAGAAATGCAGCTATTTAAGTGCATCCAGAGAATCTTTTTCAGTATTTTCAACGAGTGGAGTATGGCTATACATATATAGCTCAATCGTCTATAGGATCAGGTATAGATATAGGTGCCTCCTTCGCAAGCGATTCGATACCACCCTTTGAGCTTCAGAGTAGAGTAGAAGGGTGGTTAGTGAACGGCAACGGAAGCCATCCCCCTTGGTTCAACGTAGGGTCATTATCCTGGGGATTACAAATTTGTGGACCTGCAGAGATAGCCCGTTTGCCAGCAAACGGTAGCCACGTATATCAACGTTACATATACATATACATATATATATATACATATATATATATATTATATATAGGTACTTCGCATCCCTTCTATGAAGAGGAAACCAAGAGAAGGGAAGAGATGTTGGCAGTTGGTACCTACCAGTAGACACTGACTGCTAGGTACTAGTACGTACGTAGTACAGAGAGAGAATTTGCAGGAGGATGCAAATGTGAGTATTGTACGCTTATCAATGGAGTCTCGGATATATTGTTCTCGGATGAGTGACATTGCATTGTGCATCATCCGAGATGCGAGGGTTCCGTTTTGATTGGAAATGTACGCGTACCGCGGTCTCTGAGTCTTTCGTGAATTTCACGTGAAGAATAGAAAGTGGAATTAAAATGCCGCAAAAGACGCTAAAGAAGAATCCGCAGTCGTAAAGGGCTATCATAATGGCGACACGGGAAGTGTGAGATTAAAGAGAAGATAAAAAAATCAAAATCTCTTGTATAAGACGATGGGGATATACGAGGGATGAAAATTTATCGTGTAATCGACTGTAGGCGCTAGAACTACCCCTTCATTGAACTACTCTTGCTACTACTACCCCGTGTTTCTTGGCATCTTCCTCGTGCTCTAGAAGATACTAGGTACGTAGGTACTAGCTCAGTACCTCCTGAGGAAGTCGAGCAATCCTTGCGGAAAGTGCGTTTGTTCGATACCCGGAAGCCAACAGGGGTAGTAAACCAACAGGGATATTAAGTTGTCTGAAATGTTACACACTTTTTCCAAAGAGGCTGGAGTGAAGTGGATGACTGAAGTGAATGGACTGAGAGAGAGAGAGAGGAAATGGAAGTGGAAGTAAAGAAGTAAAGAGCAGGTACGAGTAGGGGAAGGTATTTTCACGCCCTTGGCCCTCGGGCTATGCAACTTGTAGCAACCTCTCCCTTAAACTCCCACTCTAGTGCTGCCCGAAGGGCTCTTACGGTCTTGCGAGGTGACGCGAAACCCTCGACCAAACTGTTGTTTGTCATCGTCAATGTCAGGTGGGTTCTTTTGTGCTGCTCTGCGGCGTTACTACAAAACTAATTAAAACTCCCCTCCATTCTCAGATGCTGAGAATAATTTGAGGAAAAGGTCAACCGTAATGATAGCTATAAACACACTCTAATTATTAGTTTAAATTCAAGCGCAGACGTTAATCCTTTCGCAAGATCTTTATCGACGGTCCATGGAAAACTTTAAATATGAATCGCAAAATTTTTCTATGAGTTTTCCTCAGAAGCTTTATCCAAATTCCTCGGGGCATTTTAGAATACACTGAGAATTCGATTCCGCAAGTAAATCGAATCTCGTACGGTGGATTAAATCTTCTCAAAAAGGACCCCATCGTCGAGATGACTATTCTACACTTCGGATATACAGAAGATGGGGGTGAAATTTAGCAAAGGGTTAATCCTGCTCTATATAATGAAAGTATATAATGAACGCCAACTCCTCGTGAGATTATTGATCAGTGCCAGATGGAGAATTCCAAATTCAGCTCAGACAGGCAGCAGCGTGGCTTGGTATTCACGAGGCGTCACGACCGGATGAAACCGTGGCTGACAAATGCGATGTTTGCGTCGCAAATATATTGAAAGGAATCCGCGAGCCGCTTGGAAAATCGTTTGTCCCAATAACCCTTTACGAAGGAATCCTTACTTTATCCCGCCACTGTGTATCGTTGAACGATGTGCTTTAACACTTCTAGTCGAGCTTGCAACATTGAAAATTCTACATATAGCTTGTAATGAACCAAACCTGAATAATGATCCTTATACGACTTTTTGAATGCACATAAGAAACTCAGAGAATGCAAAAGTTCGTGGATTTTATGTGAATTTTCTATGGAAGAAATGGTGTCCATAACGCAATGTTATATATACCAACATTATTCGAGAATGAGTGGAGCACTTGGTATATGCGTATAAGAATTCCGAAAAATGTGTTATAGTGGTTATGGATGGGCTTGCTGTACAGGGTGGTTCAAAATTAAGGAACTTACTGGGTGAAATATGTTTTTCCATCATAATCTATATCACTCAGTGTCATAAAGGCTAGTTCTGTCAGAAAAAATAGTCCGCCTGAAATTTTTCAGACTTTTGAGTTTTTAAGAATCCTAATGCAGTCTAGAAAGATCAAAAACTCGTACCCGAAAAGGAATACTATTAAAAATTTTAATCAGGCAACAATGACCTGATCTCATTTAAAATTTTTGTTCCACTTACTCAATAAAATGAAGATCATTTGATTACTTATTTGCACCTCGGGAATACTGGCATAACCATCCGATCTCTCATTTTTCGAACACCCTATATATTATATAGGGGGACTGACTTGTATAAAAGACGTGATCCTCTTATACTGACCCCCTGCGAGACAGGTCACCCCCATAAATATATCAAGTGGTCTTAAGACTGTCAACTTGGAAGCTTTTAAAAGTGGTCCTGCTTCCACGACTTGTTTGGCCTCCCTCCCCCCCCCCCCCCCGCTTCCCTACTCCCCGTTACGCAAAACGGAGCTTCTCAGGACTCACTTTTCGAAGAAGTATCGTCAATAATGGACACCCTTAAAGAAGATCCTTCTCGTGACAAATCGAAAAGCGCTTTTGTAAGAATCATGGAACAGATGAAGCTCTTGCCAGGTGGTCAAAGTTCACGCGAAAGCGTTGAATCTTGGAAGACGTAGGTACAAGGGATGAAATCTTCGCACCATGAATAATGGGAAGGATGACGGGCGTAGATGAGATGCTAATTTTTTAGAATCTTAGTTTTAAATGTAAAAAAAAGAGGACTTATTATAGATAATAGTCATGTAGATAGCAACCCCTGTCGTCAGGATTAAAGATGGAGCATCGATGGCGCGTACGGTCTGATGGACAGTTTTATAGGGGTTGAAAATCCTCTGCTCGAGGATTTCATTCTCTGGCACACGTGTGACATTTGAGTGGAGGGTCGCAAATGTTCTACTAGAGTAGAAACGACTCGACAATGAAGATCACGAGGGAATGGAAGAGGGTAGCAAGTGCGCAGGAATGTCACAATGAGAAAAAAAAAAAGAAAAGGGTTGACGAGTCAGAGATAGCATACCGTTAGGGGCTGAGGACCAAAAGGGGGCAAGAGGCAGGGTTGTTCGGTTCATCCCTACTTTTCATTCTTCCCTTGTTGTTCCATTCCCTGGAAGATCAGCGGTGGGCTTATTGCCTCATGAATATGTATAAAAGAGATCGCTGCCAGTAGTACAGCAAGCGAAACGTACTGGTTAGAATATATAGAGAGCCCAGGGGTGCCATCACGACGCCAGAAAAGGATGACTATGAAAATTAAAAAGTCATCGGGCTTCGCCCAACATTCGACTATTGAAAATTAAAAAGTCATCGTTTGCCGCGTCTTCGCAAACTCGCCTTAATAACTTTATCTCCCACTATATTCCTGTTATCAATACCTACCTCTGACTGGAAAAAATCCATAGCGTTGAAATGAGGCACAAATCGAAAAAATAATCTTTTTCAAGATTTTCTTGCTGCCACCTTAAGGGAATTCTCGAAGACATTTTTCTCGTCTTCCACAAAATTACGCGAAACGACGTCGTCATCGTCGGCGTGTAATGCAGCTAATTCTTGCGACGTTCCAGGATGAAATCGTGGACGCCTGCGGCAATCATTAAGTGTCGCAAGATTTTTATCGGAAACTCACACTCCGACAAAATACAGTCTTCCTATTTCCTGCAGCAAGCTCTTTCATTCGCTCTACTCACTCATGAGCAAGTGGAAAAGCGTCGATGAAAAAGTTTTTCAGGATTTGACAGTTTCTTCCTTTTTTTGAGTCTATTACCCACCCAACCACAAACTACCAACTTCTCAACAACAGTTACATTTCCAAAGCCAGACACCCTCTTAATTTCATATCGATACGTACAGGTCGACGAACTCTTAAGAATCTTATACCAAGCTACCTACATCTTGCTACCTACCTACCTACCTACCTACCTACCTATACCAACCCAACAACTACGTTGACCAGAAACTCCGACGCTTAAAGCAAATGCGCAGAACCGTACCGCGAGCTCCTTTGGAATCGCAGCAATATCGCTGCGAAGGACTTTTGTTCCCGAGAACAAAGCACTTTACCGGGCAGATAGACGCTCTGGCTCTTCTACGTGAAACAAACAGCTTTTTGGTAAGACCCGGAAGAGAGGGACATGAAAGAAAGAGACGGACAGACAGATGAGAGTCACAGAGAGTCGAGTTTCTTCGGAAGATTAAGAAGACAAAGAAAAAATAGTCTTAAAGGCAGGGTGAAAAAAAATATTGGAAAATAGATCAAGCCAAATCTGGTACCAGCCTATCTTAAAGGACGAAAGACAATTCATTCAAGAAAGCATTTTCGACGTCCTACGTCAAGTCCGACGAATGAACCTGATCCTGTGAAAGATCCTTAACGTTCGAAGCGGTCCTGGTGAAATCAAATCTCGCCCCAGAATCGCGCGTGGACATTGATCGCCGAGCGAACGGTCAGGGGTGAAAATTCGGGCATTCTCGACAAAAAATGGCCGACTTCAGATCGATGTGGCTAATCATGGACTCCAGCAGTGAAGCGTGAGAAATGACTGGATCCGTTTGGGGCATCTGCTCTCATCTGGGATGTAACGCGTCTGCTTCTCTTGTTGATCTCCCACAGCGAAAACTGCCTCCTCGCGTGTCATCCATGAAAAAAAAATCCTCGTAGACTCACTGGTGCTGTCCAGTTGTTCAAATCGATACCGAAACAATGCGACACGTTTTCTTATCTTTTCTAACCCACAGGGAGTATCTATTGGACTGTACATGGTCAAAATGGTCTTTGCCAACGCGTCACCAATTCCAAAATATTTTTTATGAAGATCATGAATGGGATTTTATGTGTCTAAAATTTGGATGACTCAATTTCAGATGTAGATCAGTGTACCCAGAAATGTCAGTTCGAATACGGCTCAAATGTGATATTGAACATGGTGGGAAATTAACAAAATTCATATAAGATCCTACGAGAAGCAAAAGCAGCGTATTCTGTTATACCCTATGAATAAATGAGTAGACATCTATATGGTTTTAGTCCATAAAAATGTCAAGTGATTTCTTTTTTAATCTTAAACGACTCCAATTTTTTTTAATATAAAAAGAAAATAATTACATCCCCCCTTATACGTAGTACCGAATTAGCTTCTCTTTCAAAGGGACTAAAAACTCGAGCCCACTTTACTGATGGAGGTAAAGGATATTGCTAAAGAAGGAAAGAAGCACTGGTCGTTATTGCTGAGAATAAATATGAGACAAGCTGAAAGATAGAATGAAGTGATTCTTGGGAGAGAATTCCTCCAGTGCGAGAAAACTGTTACAGAATTCTCAAAGCTCTTTTCCCTGTCGACGTGAGAAATCTACGACTCGTAATTGCCATGAGAAAGATAGCAGTAAATGACGCGTGAGAGGCGTCCCTTTAAAACGTCAGTAACTCTCTCTCTCTCTCTTTCGCATAAATAAAATGCATGCTCATTGCAATAGGACGGAAGAGATCGTGGAAGCGAGGAGAAATACCGGGAAGCCCCTGGGTATTCGTACGAGTTGAAAACTTATCTCAATAAACCTCAAAGTTAACCGCTCGAATTACGTGAAAAGGAAGGCGAATCAAATCTCTTGTAAAAGTCTTATAAGTTGAGAAACGATGTCACCGTTGTGCGATACCGATTCCTAGAGAAATTCAATATGGAAACCGGCAGTCCTTTTACCGTATACACTAACGTATCTTTTAAAGCATACAATGCAGTTGCACGAATACTCGATAAACGTAAAAATAATAAAATTGTATAAGAATGGTCTTATCGCCTAAGAATATACATAGGCAATATGGCGTCTCGACTATAGATATCTATACTCTACGGCATGCAGCACGTATAATACACAGAGAGAGAATCCCTTTCGAATATCCATGCTGTTTCCGGTGCATCTGATGTCGGGACTATATCCTGGCATCCGTTTTATCTAGAAACGCCTGCATCCTGACTTTCCGTTCTGGATGCATAACAAGAATCCGAAAGCGAGAAGTGGCGAAACATCAAGCCTGTCGCTCGATCGTCTGCTATACGAAATCATACGGATTCTTATAGAAAGTATTTGACCGGAAGTGAATAACGACAGGCATGGCGGAATTTCGAATCTGTTCAAAACTAAACGGATAAATACGCTTTTTCATTTCACAGCGTGCATATATATATTTGTCAAAAAATAAGCAAAGAACCATTCTCCATATTGTCATGGAGGAAATATTATTTAAAGATATATGATACATAATTCGGTCAGGCAGATAATTACAAAAAAAAAATGGAATCTGGCTGACAATAATGGGGACTCATACAGGAACTTTCATTTGATATTATGTAATGGTACTATGGCATCGAGAAAATCTCAATTTCATGAGATTTATTAAGGATTCTTCGCTACAGGCAAAGTTATGAACATTCTAATACCACGTCCAAAACTCGAATCATAACTCTAAAGTGGTAACAGCAAAACCTAAATAGCTATGCGAGAATATGAGGATTGCTGTGGGTCACGTCAAGCTTCATTTAAAATATATAAAAGCGAAGATGTAGCGAAGGTAGAAAACTGGGATGAAGCCAATGGGTAAACGGATCAAAGTTAAGCCGAAGAATCCATCCTATCCCTGCGATGCGGCCAGGAACGTGATCATAGCGGATTTATGTCTTCTATGGTTATATGTGTGGTTATGAAACGTGGATACGTATACGACGTAAAAGAATGTACCGCAGAAACAAATTTTGAAAATTCCTGAGTTATTATATATGTACAAAGTAGAAAGGTTGATGTCGGTAAATAACTAATTAGGTGATATAAAAATTATTACATGTCCATTACGATAAGTTCAGTCCTTATGAACTTGCTCAACGTTTGTCAATAGAAAGATTTATCGCTCCCCACCACCTTGCAGTAAGCAGTATAACATTTCATTTGAACTTGAGTTTTAAAGGTTCCAATTTGATTGTTTCGTTTACCCAAATGCCTGTAGGATGCGACATCTATGTGAACAGCTTGACTCTGAATTTGCGGGGGCGTCGATGTGGCAATATGGCAGCGGACGTATTCTAAAAATAGTCTACTAATTTTCTCAAAGGTCGCTACAAGAGGTCACACCGAAATTTACGGTATAATTGTCTATCCTCGTTGACGTCACTGTGAGGGTATTAGGAATTTTAGTGAAAGCTTAGAAAAATAAGAGTATTCTTGTTCTTCTTTATTCTATTGGATAGCTATAAGAGGCAAAGAAAATCGTTGAAGGAGGCATTTCTTTTTTATTAATACTCGTATGGCAGACTTACTCCTAGATTTATCATCCTGAAGATGCACTAGGGTCAGGTTCTTCATTTTACAATGAGCAAATTCTCTCTATCCTCAATGTTCTCGCTCTCATTTTTTTTTTTTTTGTAAGGACTTTACAAGGGTTCAGGCTTTAAATATTCAGGACGTGGTCGCCTGTACGTAACCATTGTTATTCCAGAGATCGAACGAAGGAGGAATCCAATATGCTAGGAGCGGGATGCATAAAAATTTAAGGATACCAGCGGAATAACTTGTAGAGAACCATCGCCTTGCCTAAAGCAGACCCCCGCGGCCAGCTCACCCCTTGGCAACCCTGACCATCCCGTGTCCTCAGCTTGCTCCTCCTCCACTACCTCCCCTCTAACATTCTCCCGTGGGCATGTCAATCCAAAGAAATATTTATTGACTATCACCAATGAACAAGATCGATAGTATCCACCGGACGTAGAACATTCGCAGAAACAAACCAACCAACTACCAGGAAGATTTTTTGGCAAATGCAAGTTCATCAATCACGAGAAGTGACGTCGACAACGGCTAATCGGTCTCACATCCGTAAAACAATAACTATAATATATTGACCGAGTCATACCTATATATACTGAAACTCTTCCTACTTTACTATACTTTTGTCCCTTTCTTTTTCCATTTCCTTGTCTCGCAGCGAACTCCTCTACATTTATATTCTTCCCAGTCGTATTTCTAAGAGATTTGTGGCCGCAGGACCCACCGAAAATATCAGCCTGGCCTCGTCGACGAATTCACATTAAAAAAAAAGTATCCTGGAAAATCCATACAGAATCACATATATACATATACAAGAGAATATCTTTAAGCAGATGACATATGGCGTAATAATAAATAAAAAAACAAGGTAATAAAGTATTTTCGTCTTTACAAAACGATTCTTATTATTTTAAATAATGATGCAACGATACAGACCTATCAGAGAACAGCTCCTATGGAAAGATCAAGTCCCAATCAACAGAGCTAACAGCAGTTCCACCTATCAGCATCCTCGTTTAATTTATCAGAACGAGTATATTGCGAAATAACGTGTTACACGGTGCAACCAGCAAGACACTCAGTCCGACAGGAAAGAATATTTCGAAAAAATCCAAGTGAGAATGGACAGTGCCAGTACAGGTATCGATCGTTGGCGAGGAAAAGTAGCTCTCGTGACGGGCGCAGCATCTGGAATTGGTGCAGCAATTACAAAGGCTCTGCTCGAAAAGGGTTTAACGGTAGTTGCGGTAGATGTGGACGGTGAAGGACTGAATCGCATGAGAGAGCGATTACAAGCTGCTGACTATCTACATCCACTAGAGTGCGACTTGAGCAAGGAAGAAGATTTAAAGAAAATATTCGATTACATCAAGTGTAAACTGGGCGGACTGAACGTGCTGGTGAATAACGCTGGTGTAATTAATTACACAAAGATAATTGGTAAGCTAAATCGAGGCATTAATAAATTTAAAAAAAATTATGATTTATAACTGCAGTGAGAAAATAGGATATAGTTACAACTCATGAAAAAAAATATTTTTAAAAACTCTTTTATACGTGATATTCCACAAGGGAATTTTTATGAATACTCTGCGGGAGATAGAGTACAGTGCGAGTGAGGAAATCGATGAATTAACATCAGAGAAGGACGTGGGAGTCGCTGCGGCAACCTGCTTTGTATTACTGATGTTTCTTTACA
This sequence comes from Hartigia nigra, assembly GCA_031001745.1. Taxonomy (NCBI): domain Eukaryota; kingdom Metazoa; phylum Arthropoda; class Insecta; order Hymenoptera; family Cephidae; genus Hartigia; species Hartigia nigra. The sequence goes on along the minus strand of JARPRG010000605.1, from coordinate 85,635 downwards.
TGGCTTTTAAAAATTCCATAAATTATCTTTGCAGAGAGCGACAGGGCGGTGTTCGCAAGACTGCTAAATATTAATGTTCTCGCGGTAGCCACGTGCATCAACATGGCAGTACGTATGATGCAAGAGAGCAAAGCAGAGGGTCACGTTTTCAATATCAACAGGTATCTACTAGGAAACCTTAATACCCAAACCTAACCTAACCTAACCAAATCAGCATTAGCTATTTAGTAAATTTAAGCCTTATTTCGGTTGGCTTCTGTACGATTGTTTATATAAGACCATCTTGTTAATTGGTGTTAATTAACGCGGTCATGAGGCTAAACGTCGGGTCGCAGCTGCGTAGTCAATTCCACCTTCTATTAACGACCTTCTTCTCTCCTTGATAATATTATATCTATATATTCTTGATTCCCTGGATCAATATACATCTTTCTTGCTCTCCTTTTTATTCCTCTTCCACATGAGTAAACTCCGCGTATAACCGTGTATCCACTTCACTCAATTGTTTCCTCGATGCAGTTTACTGGGCCATGAAATTCCTGAAGGCGTCATCGAAGAAGTTGACGGCTCCCACGGATGGAATTTATATCCCAGCTGTAAGCATGCGACTGTCGCCATGACTCATAGCGTACGGCGAGAATTGGCTAAAATGAAAATTCCAATTAGAGTGACAGTAAGATTATTGAGAAATATTGATTTTTGTATATTGATCTACTGTCGATGAAATTTTTCATTGAATTCTTATATTTAACATAGAGTATCAGTCCTGGTCTTGTAAAGACTAATATCAGTAGCCACTCACCATCTCTCAAGGAGTTCTTTAATAGATTGGAATGTTTGGAGCCAGAGGATGTAGCCGACGGTGTCGTGTATGCATTGAGTACACGTAGTAAGGTACAGGTAGGTAAAGTTGCGTGCATGAAATAATATTTAATGCGTAATAAAAAAGTCCGACATCAAACTAATGTTAATTTATAGGAGAGAGAATGAAGTTGAGTCATAAAAAGTTTTTCTACTTTTTTAGATAACGGAACTTGTGATACGGCGAACTGGTGAACTCTGAAGTAAATATCTTGATGAGAATTTTCGCAAGAAACTCTATGGGTTCGTTTCTCGTCTGATTATAAAGCGATAGAGGGCGCTCTATGGATTTTACTTTTCTCACTGCTATTTTCACTTCCTTCAATTAATTCGAGCATCGGTCCAGAAATCGATTCTTCATCGAAGACGGGAGGGTCGTTTCTCATGAAAATCACGCTCCCCCGTTAAGCTTTGTTATCGTAACAGGTCGACTTCCAATTTTGTTATAAAATTGTAATTGCGTCCTTCACGAAGGACGAAGCCAGGACGAGCGAGCGTCGCATCGCAATTTGAAATTCCAAAAGCAGACGATTTTTTGCATCCTGGGCTTTAGGCGATTTCACATAGCTCCGGCGTGATATACCTGGTAACAAAGAAGCATTAGTATCAAAATAAAAAAAAAAGTAGAAAAATAATATTATAAGGCAACTAAGAGATCAAAGGAAATTTAACGTGAATTTCTGAACTTCGACGCTGTACAAAATCGTGAATGGTCAAAAAGAAAAAAAGATGGACATCACCTCGCAATATAAAATTAAGATGATATCGTTAATAAGAGAAACAAAATTAACAATATTTTTCAAGTTGACATAAAAAAAAATCGAACCGGATACTCAGCGCTATGAGGTACAGCACGTGGCACCAGTGTGTACATTTCATTATCGGCCCTTCGCTTCTTTATTTGAGTTTTCCTCGATATTCTTGCCTGATTATTGTTTGTTTTATATATTAAGTAGGCAGGGTTTGGCTGTCGGAATCGACGCCGATAGAATAGCGTTTTGCTGCTCACAAAAAAAGGCCTCGCGTCGTGAGACAAGGAGAGAGTAAAAGATGGAAATAACAAGGTTTTTATAAGAACGGGAAGAGGAACAGGAGAGAAAGCAGGGAGTTTGGTTTCCGCTGTCATTGATGTCAGAGCAAACTATAAGGTACAGGTACCTTCCGGAAGAAAGGGTAATTGGATTTATTACATCCTGACGAATAATCTTTATTCTTTCGCACAATTTTCTCCAGTCTATTTCTCCATGCTAAGAATTCTTAGAGGTTCTATCGCCCTTTCTTACTTTCTCTCTCTAGAACCTCCTTCATCTCCTGCTTCTCCCACCTCGTCGTATTGTCCTAATCATTCTTGCTCCGATACAGGGACAATACAATGGGCACTCTTTGATCAGTTTCGTACTGACTCGTCAAAAGACGTGCTTTCCACGAAGTGGAATAAAACAAAGAAGAGTCGGATGTATGTACAAAATGTATAAAGTTTCCGAACACTATTGAAATATTTGACTCGATATTGACACGTTGGATCAATATAAATTGATCCTTTCTGCCTATACGTTTATGTTGTATATTACAAAATATTAATTACAAAAAATTGTACCCACGTACTCGCTAGAGCAATTTCCTATGATGAAAAATGACAGGGATCAGATGTCCGACGAAAGTGCGAACATTAAGAAAGCAATGATATAAAGTGCGACTATTTCCTGTTTGTAAATATAAATATTATTTATAGTTCCAACACAATAAGCCTCATAAATTGCATTTGTGTCGCTCGACAGAGCACGGCCTTTATTGCGAGAAGCTCAGGATTTTATTCGCTAGCAGTTTGCCCATCTATATTTTACATGAGGAGCGATACCCGTGAGCGTAAGGGACGAGAGAAGTTTGTTGAAGGGAATAAGAGCAGAATATAGGGTGGTTCAAAGAGTATACGATCCCGTGGAAAGGGATAGAGAAAAAGACAGCATAACTTATCTGTTTTCAAATATAAGCAACGATAAATTTACATATTTTAATATGAATTCCTAAATACCTGTATATCCTTCTACATATATGTGTATATAAACGGCAAGAGACATCCCTCCTGATCATTGGCATCTTTCCTTTGTCGCAGCATCCCCCAAATCTTCTTCAAGCTGTACACGAAGAAAAAAATTATACAGGTTTCTCCAAAAAATGGAAGGACAATCTGCAAGAGATAAAAGAAAAAAAAAAGTAGAGTCGAACGAAAGAAAAAATGTTGCTACGTCACCATAGCATTCTAAGAACTCAATGCACTGTCCACAGGAGCAAGTGCAGATACACGGATACTCAAAGCCGACTCTTCCAGTGCATCGCAAGAAACTGTTATTGCTCCATATCATGTACGATGTTCTTCTGCCGTCTGCGATCGGTCCATTGTAAAAGAATATTACCCTTTTCACACAGGACTTTACGAGCACTCACCAGCGTCGACGTCTATACATAGTAGAAAAAGTTGAAAGTGTCCTTTGAAATTTCAACACATTTCATGCTTGTTTCATAGCCGCGAAAATTCTCGAATAAAAAAAGTTCAAATGTATAACACGAGATAAGGCTTAATCGGCAAAGTAAATGTCACGTCTCTCTGAACCGAGTAAAACAACTGTTTATCAGTCTCATGGATGCACGATGGACATCGGATAAGATCATCGAGAACAAAGGTTGCGTAAGACCATCAATAGCGCGATGGATTGACAAGCATAAAAACCCCTGATATCAATTCTAGAGAATCATTACTAACGTAGATAGCCAGCCGCGTATGATAGCAGATAACGACACAATAACAAGATTAATCAATCCGATTTTAATAACTGAGGCTATTGCGCGTGCTGCACACGCGCCTGTTGATAATCCCATTTGACTTGAACATGGATCTTACATTAAAAGGATTGTCGGAAATCGTTAGCATTACCCAGATCTATGCGTATTTTTATACATAAGCTCCCTTTTGTCGCGTTATGGCTCAAAATGTAGCTGCAATCTGCCACATTGACTGCATGGCGTGAACGCGCACGCCAAACGGCAATTTCACCCACAGTCGAAGGACGATATCGGCGACCAATCAGCATCACAGAAAAGCGATAGAAATACTTTCAAAATATTTTCGACAAGCGGCAAATTAACTCTGATATGGATCTTATATTAAAACTTTATTAACTAATTCAGAAACCCAGTAACTCACTGCTATTTATAACATATATACATAGATACTAATTGGGTAACATATGGGCGTCTGTTACTGGGTGGTCCGCTGACAAATTCAAGCCACTCTGGACGAGTAGGTCGCGCGAATAGCTCGTGACTGTATGAACGAGAAGCACGTATTTACGTAACGACCATCCAACTCCAAGCCACATCGCGGCCCATAAGTTTTCTCGGCGTATTACTTTTACCCAACAACCACCACGGTTTTCACCAAGAAATACAATGCCGACATAACCAACGTTTCTCGTTTCGTTTAACTTCGTTAGTAAACATAACCTAGCACCATACAACGTATAAACAGTTCGTATCAACAAAGCCCATAGCAATGCTAAATATTCAGAACAAAAACGTAACAAAAAAAGAAACCAAGTATATACATACATCTGTTACATAACTCCATCAAAATAACCATAACAATTCCAAGTAATAACACCCGAAAGATCTCTCCACGCCGTGATCACCCGGGTCACTACAGCATAGAAATTCTACTCGAAAATGGTGCCCACCTTGCAAATTGGATTAGAGCGATACGTTCACCACCCTCCTCCCTTCCCTGGACCAACTAAGAACAAGCCGTTGCATCTGGCGGTTTTGCTGCGGTACGCCACCCCAGTTTCACCCTGTCTAAGAATTCAGTGCAGCTTCGAAGCGCAATACGATTTGTGGCTCGACTCGGAGTCCTGGAACGAGAGGAGTCGAGATAGTCAGGGTGAGAAGGATGAGGAGGAGGCAGAGGTTCTACCTACCTTACATAGTATGCCAGTAGAACGTAGAGTAATGGAGAATAGAGGAATATAGGAGTGAGTAGAGGACGGAGTAAAAGGCGAGGATGGCTAAAGCCACCACGATGGGTTCGTTAGCGGAACACTGCCAGTGCAAACATACCCACTTTAACCAGGAGCGTACGTGCATCGCTGTGGTGTCAGATTCGAAGTGGTTTGTGGCCTCACATATGGCAGAAGGGAAAAGGTGTGTCTCTTTGGGTGAAATTACAAAACCTTCTACGGACGTGGATCAAGATCTTGACGCGCAACCGTCCTAGATTTTGTACGGTAAACGGTATGCCGGAATGCTGACTGCAATATGTATGCTATATAGATTAGATAGATATAAAGATATAGATAAACTAGACAGCGTGCCCAAGGCTATAACTACATCCGGATACCTAGGATTACCTAGAACGAGCATATATATTATATATATCATTACGCTCAACGTTTTTACGTGGGTATCGTAGATCACACTTGTCCTTAGCATCGCTTATGCAATGCTTTGGCCAATTCAGATTAGTTCGTGCACGAGTTCCACAACGAGAAGCTCGTACTCTCTCTCTAGAGTGAATTTATATGGGATTCATATTAAAGACCATCGACGAGTATTTGGCAAATCTCAAGACCCAAGCAGAACGTGTGTAATACCTGGGATGTAGAGGTTAGGTGAGGTAAGCATTAATAGAAAGAGAAGAAAGAAGAACGAGAATGGCGAAGAATTGTAATATAGTGCATATGTATAGCATTTAGATATATATATATATATATATATATCGTTATTATATATAGTAAATGAATGGATGCATATAATGCGCACCTGTTCTTGATGCAACACGAGTAGTGCTTAGTGACCAGCTTACGAAATACAGTTTGGAGCAAGCGCGTTATCTCACTCCGCTTAATCCGCAGTTATGAAACTGCGAGGCAGCAAAGTTATGGAACAGTTCCTGCCAAGTATTAATTTAATTGTTCCGACACCTTTGACCCCCGCCCCCCTTGAAATTGCAGCTTTGACGGGAAACTGAGTAACTTCGTCCTATACATTCGACGCTCTATCTCCCTTAGACCAGCTTGCTTTATTCTTTTTGCCTTCCTTTTTCTTGTTTTTG